>JADMLL010000001.1:22214121-22380208 GCA_016920875.1 Columbicola columbae
TTAGCGGCATTCTTTTGTTTCTTGAATTTTCAGTGCAAACAAATTGAGATTATTAAAAATCAAAAGCCATCTACCCAAGTAATAATTTAATTTCATTTTAACAGTAGTTGATTTAGTAAAGTGTTTGGGAATTATATTCTGTTATTTGTAGGGTTGTATTTGTAGAATTTGCAGAATTTGTAGAATTTTAAAATTGGCGCATGCTTTTCAAATATTTGCTTCAAATATTTTAAAAATAGTATTTTGTAGAATGTATTTATTTTTGCATATTTAAAATTACCATTTGGTTCGTTCGTTTTTTGTGAATAACTCGCTTTAAGTAGCATATATTTATATATTTATTTATTGATATAAGGCTTTGTATGTGTATAACGCAGTTGGTAGGTATCAAACAATCAAGCTTAATAATATTTAAGCTTTTTTGCAGTCATGGGGGAAAAATATTTTTCACATGGCCAAATGTTTTCCTGCAAGGAAGAAGTTCTGTCTTTCTTCAGGGAATTTTAGAATATTTCAACCGTTCACCATCCGGAACAGTTCAGAGCAGAAAGTTACATTCCAATGCTGCCACGGAAGGAGGAGGAAGTCAGTAGGCTCAGGACAGAGGCCGAATCAACATTATTTATTTAAAAACTGCAGGGCTCAAGTAAATGTTCGGAAGATCAAAGAAAACCATTGGAAGGTGACAAAAAGTTGAATTGCAACATAATCATAAAATTGGGAAGGTGGAATATGATATGTATAGGAGAGAAGAAGCAAGTCAGATCAGAAAGATTTTAAATTAATGTCTGTGGAGGCAAAGGTAAAAGACAGTGTAATTGCAGATGTGTTGAAGAAAAGAAATGATAAGTTTTTAACAAGGAAAGACATCCAAAACATTCGAAACAAATTATTTTCACTCACTTCTGAAGAAAAGGAGTCAGAATTGAAAAATTTTTTAATAAAAGTTGCAGAAAATGGAAGGTGCACAATTAGTTACAATGATGAAAACAATGTAAAAGCACTGTTTATTGCAACGGATGTAATGATTGATTGTTTGAAAAGTCTCAACCACCTGTGATACAAATCGACATATCATTTGGATTTGATGCAGAAAATTACAAATTGCTGGGCTTTTGCTATTATTCTTCAGTGACTGGCAAATCAGAATTGCAGCTTTAGCATTTATTTTAAAAGAAACATTGGAATTATTAAAGAATGTGTAGAGGAATTTAAACAGATCTGTGTGAATGATCCTTAGTATTTTTAATTGATAAAGATTTCACAGAGATTTCAGCAATAAGAGATGTATTTTCTTTAAGCATAATTTTATTATGCAAATTTCATGCTTTAATATATAAAAAGCTGTTATCTTCAGCCTTTGCTTGCCATAGTGCCACCAAAGAAAATATATAAAATGTTTAAGAAAGTTCTATACTCTCAAACAGAAGAAGAGTATGAAGAAAGAAAGATGGATTTAATAATTATTGCTGATGAAGTAGAAGTCATGGCTGGAAATAAGTATGCCATTCAAAGATCAATTTAATAATAACTGGGATTCATGCAAAGAAATGTGGGTTCACTGCTACAGAAAAAACCTGCCACTGATGAGAGACTCCACAACCAACAGAATAGAAAGGTCTTTCTGGACTCTGAAAAATTATATTAAAACAAATTTTAATGGCACTCCAGTATATGTGAGTCTATTGTTGGTTTAACTGACTTTGTCACTAAAAGATTAAATAATAGCATTTCATTTATGACCCAGAAAGTTTTCAAAATAATAGATACAATCCAAAAATTAGAACTTTTTGGACTCTGCATCATTGAGACTAAATGAAACAGGGTTAAAGTTATTACATGAACTTGTATCATTAGAAACACTCTAAATGTGCTAAACTAGAAAATGAAAAGGAGTTCTGGAACTTGCACTTTATATGGTACAAATATCAACTCCTGCAACTGTGGATTCTGGAAATATGAAGCACCCTGCCAGCATATCCTCCTTTTGAGAGAAGTTTTAAATCCTGAATTATGTTTAGAGGATTGTTTCCACAAAAGATTTATTACAGGGGACAATGAAGATATTTTAGAACTTACAGAAGGAGTGAGTGCAGAAGACACTGTCCCAAAAGTGTAAATATTTTTAAACATAAGGAAAATGATGATAAGGAAAAACGCTTACAGATATAGAGAAATTCAAGAAAGTGTCAGCTGTAACTCAGAAATAAATGAATTAATGAGTGCCCATGGTACAAAGAAATTTTGGGGTATCTAGAGGAATTAAAAATTTTGCAGAGCGTGTAAGACAGGGAGAATCTGTAGCAATGGACTATTCCTCAAAAGCTCCACATCAACAAAAAGCCAGAGTCACCTAAAGAAAGGATTTTGGATGAGAGTGAAAATTTCTCTTTAAAATTTCAAGAAAAAGTGAAATGTAAGGGAAGGCCTAAAAAGAAAATCAAAGCAGGTGACCTTCAAATTTAAATGAAACTAAAATATTGGATGTGGCATCAGTGCTTGTTGGCTCTTTTGGGAAAAAGGAGGATATATTAAGTTTTATGATATTGCAAATACTTTTCCTTCTAAAAGTGATTAGTGATGACCTATTTTTGTGTAAAGTTTAGTGCCAACAGTGATAGTGTTTATAATGGAGTGTTATTCTCTAATTAAAGTGAAATACCATTAGTGTTTTAGTGTATAGTGATGTACTTTTCGTGAAGTGAAGTGTCATTTATTAGTGCAGTGTGAATAGTGATATGTGTGAAGTGCAAAGTGTATGTGATGTGTTCTTTTTTTTACTTACGTCTCGGATTTCCCGGGAAATCCTGATAACTTGGAAGCCTGCGGTCTGCATACCCCAAGTTAACGTTAGGGTTCGCATGTGAAGTGTAGGAAGGAGTTTGTAGTCGGCCAGAGTCCGACACTACCCGATAGTACGGGCCTTTGGGTGTGCACGAGCATTTTCTCCTGGCGAAGCAAAATAAAGATGATGGTGATAAAAAAGGAAGCAAAAAGGTTGTGCAAAAGGGGGGGAGGATAAAGTGCCCTGAGGTCGTATTCCGGTCTGATTTGGAGGGTCAACAGGTTGCCCACGACCCGCAGGAAAGCGACTTCGGTTAGTGGAAGACTGAGTCGTGGGGACGAGATTTTCGAGCTTGAAAAGCCATTGGGTTGAGGGCTCTCTGTCTAAACCGATATCCACTCAGGGGTTTTAGTCAGTGGTGCAACCCGACATACTCCTCCTTTCTCCCCAAAGAAGGGAGGGAGACTGTTAGGAGTTTCCCTGGCTAAAAACTACTAATCAAAAATGCAATTTGAAACTCAACATACTTTGATTTGTAAGGTTTTAATTACTGCTAAATATATTTACCAATTTTGAAAAATGTTTAAATTTCTTTTTAATAAATCAACTTCAAAACTTGCAATTCATTTAATGCTGTGCTATTTGTGGGAACACCGATTTCTTTCTTTCAACTCAAGTTTCAAGAGTAAAGAAATGTCTACTCCATTAAAAATTTAAATGGTGATCAAAGTTATATCCTAATGATTCAGACTTTTGTCAACAGCTGTTAAAATAAATCCTGAAATTGCTCTGTGTAGAAGTATTCTGCAATCCAGAACTTAAGCACGATCAAAAGCTAGTCAACTATTCAAGTGAAATTCTTCATTTACACACTAAGCTGCTGTCACAACAACTTTTTTCATGGGCAGAAGTTTTATTACCATCATAGTGGTGACCTTTTAACTGAGTGTCATAAATTTTTTCAATTTTATAATTTCAACCTGCCTTTGGCATGAACTTCAAACTCTTCATCACTACTCACAGTTGCTCTCAATATCCAAATAAAAAGCAGACAGCACATGGAATTTATTTTCTGACTAATTGGGTAATTAAAGTTTGAGTTTGTAAGAGGAGAGATTTATAATATTGAAAGTTTTGTTTACTTTGCTTGGATGCTCTAATAAGATTGTGAGAAACTACTCTAGGCATTAATAATCATTTCAAGATTTAAATACGAAGTGTTTATTCATCGATCTCAATACTTAATTTCAAGATTTATTTTTACATTTTATTTCAACAAAAATTTTCCAAATGGCACTCATTTCATTTAACCAATTCTTTTCTACAAAAACCATTATAAACATTTTAAGATTCCTAATTGCATAAATTATTGTAAGAATACAATTACATAGCAGTGTAACTAAAACATATGTTTAAAAACCTCATGTTTGTTTTGGAGCTTACATCCTGTGTTCAAAAAATGTGTAATGGTGAAGACTGTGTTCAAAAATAACGTTTTTAACGACTTAACGTGGCAGTAAAACGCCGCTGGGTGGCCCGATAGCCTCATCCTTACAGGGAAATTTATGACAATTGGCGACAACATTTTTTCAAATATGGCGACAACTAACATGTGCTCTTACAGTACCTTTACATTCTTGCCAAATTTTTTTACAGCCGAGAAGAAACAAGCAACTTTACAATTTGCAGTGTTGGAGTTTTGGTCCACTGTATCTAGAATAGGTATATCTATATCTATTTGTTAGTTGGTTTTGAGATTGAAGTTTAATTAGTTTCTTTTTTTTGAAGTGAAAATAAAGTAAGTAGTTTATTTATTGAAAAACAATGTAAAAATATCTTGAAAATTAATATTGAGTGCAATATAGGTCATTTAATTGCACTTAAGTGCAAAAACAAATTTATGCACACTTGATTTTCCATTTTTAACTGTTTTAATGTGGTCTTGTTTTCCATAACCAAGAGTGTAATGTACCTTTTTTTTGTCAGCTCTGTGTTTGTATCTCTTAAATAAATGTGGTTAGTACAGTGATTAACTGAGATCAATTTGTGGGCTACTTTTAAAATATTTTCAAAATATTATGTAAAGGCTAATTGATTGTGCTGTGATTTTGCAGAAAAATGGACCACTCCAAAAATATGACCAATTCAAATTCAAGAAAATTTGCAACTGTCAAGGAGGCCTAAACTTAATAATACTATGCCTGATTTTGGAGATAATGATAACATAAGAAGTTTTGTAAATGATGACCAGCAAACATCATCATTTAGTCAACAAAATATGAATAATTATAGCAGTAGTCACAACAATATTTATAACAATTTAAACAATAATAGGAATAACCAGAACAGCTATAATATCAATTATAGTAGTTTCAGTAGCATTAATAACAACAATATTCATAATAATATCAGCAGCAACAACAATAATAATAATAATAATAACAACAACAACAACAACAACAACAATAACAGTAATAATAATAATAATAATAATATCAATGGCAATAGCAATAGCAACAGGTTTAGAAGTAACAATCAGAACCCCTTAATTAGTGTGAGGATAGGTTATTTCATGCCTTATTTTTAAGGCTGCCTTGATTTATGCAAGAACATTTCCAAGGCCTGTAAGAAGGTTTTTGGAATTTGTTGTTTTATTAAAGGTGAGTTTGTTACTTGTCCTTTTTAAAAATAAAAAGTTTTTTATTTCAAAGAACATTTTTTCACAAATTTTCTTGTTGTAAAATTTGTTGTTTTGTATTTGCAAGGGTTAGGAAATATGTCAATCAATACTTCAGTTTGACAGTTTGGAATTTCAATTTTTTAAAATTACTTTTAGATAGTGAAGTTGAGAATTTTTTAAAATATGATTTTGTTTCAAAAGTAGACATTTGATCTAAAAAACTTAAGACTCATGTGACAATAATTACTGTTTTTTGATAATGCAAAATTCAAGTCAAGATTTACTGATTTTCAATTGTAAACTTCTTTCTTTTAGGCAATAATTGCTTTTTTTTTGTCCTTGCTTACATCCATGTTGTGTTTTCTCGAACTCCCACCAACTGTTTGGATCACATTAGAGATGATTGGCCAAGGGATGGTATTTTGCGGGTAGAAATCCTACGAAATGGAGGTGAAGATTACAGTATAGAAAAATCTTATGCAAAAGAAGAAAAATTGAGAAAAGATAAACTGGAAGATGGAAAAGTATTAGGAATTATTTCACATGATGGGTAATAATTTTTTTAATCATACATGGCATACATCCAGACATCTTATAGTCATATATTTCTCTTATGCCATAATAAAATTCCAACACAGTAGTATCATGGTTGAGAGGAAATAAACAAGACCAATAGTCCATGAATACAACTAACAAATTTTATATTGATGCCATTAGGTATTAAACATGCACAGTTAAACTACAGAATGCTACAATATATCTCTTGCACTCTTGAGCATATCTCACTTGAAACCTTAAAGATCCTCCACTTGGTCACTGGGGTATTTTGCCAGCTCCTACTTGGGTTTTTTAATGTGTGTTTATTTTGGGGAATATTTTCTCATTTTATATTTGGCCTGTTTTCACACCCTGTTAATGTCTTTCTAACTTATGAATTCCAAGAGTTTCTGTGGGAGGAGTAGTGTAGTGGTTAAAGTTCCTGACTTGGACACAATGTTCATGAGTTCGATTTCTCCTCCTGCATTCCTCTTCCTGTTTTGCCCAAAAAAGGGGGGTGAAAAATGAGATTAAAACCACCACATTATTTAATTTCAAGAGTTTCAGGTTTAGGGTTTGGTGAGTAATCATGGTCAACTTCCTTCACACGCCAAATCTGTGTTCGAACAAATGATCTGCTTGATGGTTTTAGGAATTCGTAAGTTATAGTTGGCATCTGGCGATTCCACCCTGGGAGGTTTTGTGAATGACATTCAGCTATTATTTAGTTATTTTGGGTGTTGGCCTAGCATAGCTAAATCTTTCCTCTTTCAAGAGGTCCGTCTGATGGTTTTGGAAACTCATAAATTACTGTTGTTATCGTCGGTATCAGATTCCACTCCGGTGTTTTGTTTATGATTTTCAGCTGTCATTTCAGCTATTTCAGATGTTGGCATAACAACAGATGGCTTATGGCAGATGTTGGCTTTTATATAATAAATAAATGCAATATTTGAAGGAAAAGTGTTTGGCCGTGAAAATTCACAGCAACCCATGAATCATTTATAGTTAAACTTCCCTTATACAATAAAAGCTCTTTATTCGCAGGGTATATGTTTCACATAAATGCCGCGAATACATAAACCGTCAATACGGAATGGTAATTTATATGGGATTGTAGGAGATATGTTCCCGGGTGACAAAAAAAACAAATATACAGTATAAAAAATCAATTTAATCGCAATTTTTGAATATTTTGATTAATTATCTTGAAGCTTAGGAAATGGTTTGAAGAATTTTGTAATTATTTGTTGTTTGGCAGTTTCTAAAAGCTCGTTCAATCCAGACTGATATGCAGCAGTCGCATTAGCAATTTCCCTCTTAAAAATAAGACTTCGTTCCATAGACGGATCAATGTTGATAAAAAAATTGCAAAGCTCATTTGCCATTTATAAACCTTCACTAAGGTTTTTGAAATTAAATGTCACGCATTTAGTGCTTGTTGAAGCCTGTTCTTCAATGGGCTGTGAATTTAACATTTCCTCCAAGTCAGTTTTACTCAAATCTTTCTCTTGCGATTCAAGTAATACCTGAATGTCACTTGATTTTATCTGTTTCAACCCATCTCGTCCTATTTCTTTCGCGATTTCAGCTATTTTTGCAGTCAAAGTTTGAACTTTTGCACAGACAACTTTTGTCATTTACCGCAGGATTCATCGTGTCTCGCAGACTGTCGGAGACAAGTCGAATTGAGTCTCGACTTGTCCGATTCCGAATCCTGTGTCGTGCCGTTTCATTTTGTCTCGTTTGGTCGCCACAGAATCCTTTTATTATGCATGTACTTATTAGATCCGCGAATAGAGAAATTTTTAGCTGCGAATATAGGAATTGCGTCTCATTTTTTAATCCGCGAATAGTGAAAACGCGAAAGAAGGAAGCGCGTATAAGTAGGTTTTACTGTACTAAAAAAGAACTGGGTTAGAAGTGCTACCTAGTTTATGATCTTTCCTGTCGATAATTTTGTTGTCATAAATTCCAAAATGTCTTGTAACTGTTATCCCACTTTGCTCTTCTAATATTGTATTTTAGTGTAATTGATCAAATTATAATGTTTTATTTCGCCACACAAGAACTATATAATTACCATTTTAAATGATTTTACTTAACATGTGATTTTCCATATAACGTTATGTACAATTCAATTTATAGGTTTGTGAATATTGAGCCGTCGGCCGTTGAAAGTATAATTGACGTGATTAATAAAGATGAAAATAAAATCTCTTCTTCTCATGAAGCTTATGCAAGCCAGACAGTTATCAAAAATTCTGCGTCTCCTGTTAGTTTAGGAGAGAAGGTATCATCGACAAATTGGAATACCGGAATATTTGATATTTCCAAAGTAAGAAGAGTTTGATGTATAGATTTAATTGTGATTGTCTGTGATCTTAAGTATTCGTAATATTCTAAAAACTTTGAACTTTACTGAATGTTTTAAAATTACAACAGTTAAAAACAAATCCCTGGTAGGCTCTCTCTCTTTCTCTCCCTCCCCACTCTCCTCAGATGTCATTTGGAGCTGCAGTTCTAAAATGCTATTGCTTTCTGTTAGTATCTTAAATTTACCAAAATTTTAATTCGTTTTTAATGTAGAGGAGTATAAAATTTAATTGGTATATAGTAAATACCACATAAATTCACATATAGTGAATAAACTCCAATACTATCAATTTGCATCTTGTGACCGTGACACACCCACTTGTTGATATTTTATATTTATACGCACTGAATTTATCTACTTCATCAGGTTTTTAATTACTTATCATATAAATTAACACCATTAATGATGTCCCGCAAACAACCTTTGCAATTTTTTATGCAGATAGAACAGTCAGAAGCGGATAGCGAACGCCAAGTTGGTAAAATTAGTGTGGACCACAGTGGAAATCTAGTCAATCAGAATACAAGTTTCTTGAACGAAACAAAACCAGTAAATGACCCAGAATTGATTTCACCCGTCAAAACGTCTGTATCTGAAGTTGAAAAATTATTGCGTGCAGGTTTGTAGGATTTTTTTCAGTTTCAAATTAATCTTTTTACTTATTGATTTGAAGAATATCGGTATTTATGCTACAGTTTGGGCGGATGAAGAGTATATAGTTGAATATTCACTTGAATATGGTTTCCTTCGACTTTCACCTGCTACGCGATCGAGGTTAAATATTCCTGTAAAGATAGTCACACTAGATCCAAACCAAGACAAATGCTTTGGCGACTCTTTCAGTCGCTTCATTTTAGACGAGTTTTTAGGTTATGATGATTTATTAATGGCCAGTATTAAAACTCTAGCAGAATCTGAAGATAACAAAGGATATTTGAGGTGAGGCGATTTTATCAAGCTTTTCATTAATTTGCAAATTTCGTAGTTTATTACATTATCATTATAGATTATTTATATAAATATAATTTTGAAATTTCAGAAATGTTGTAACTGGAGAACATTACAGATTTGTCAGCATGTGGATGGCCAGGAGCTCATACTTAGCTGCATTTTTCATTATGATTGTCTTTGTAAGTTTTCTTTAAAGTAAAAATATGCCTTTTTAAACTTAACATAAATTTTAAAAACAGATATAAAAGTTATCTGCACTCCGCGGTTCGTCACATTAGGATCAGCTAAAAGTCCGGTTTTCATAGTTTATCTTTACTTCAATAATATTTTTCTCGCATTTTCATTGCATTAATAATTTATTTTGTTAAGAACTAGATCTTTGAACTTTTAAATTTAAACTCACCGGATGTTACTTGAAAAAAATCTGCGAAAAATCTTATCCGAGCGAAATCGAGAATGCGATTAGGAGCGTGAAAACAAATAAGGCACTAGGCATGGACTGGTCATAGCGGAATTGCTAAAAGTGGAACCTGCACTGTCACGCAGGCTACTTCATCCCCTCATCGTGAATATCTGAAATTCCGTCTCCTCATCGGACTGAATGCAAGGCATATTGGTCAAGGTGCCCAAGAAATGCAATTGAACAATCTGCGACGTCTGGTCGGCGTGACTCTACTCTCAATCACTCTAAAAGTGTTTTGCAAAGTTATATTAAACCGAATACAAGAGAGAGTAGATCTTACTATCAGACGATAACAGGCTGGATTTCGCCCAGTAATCCTGCATACAGTGCTGGTCACGAAATTAGGACACCTATAAATTTTTAATTATCTACTTACTGAAGTAAGAGAAATCCTTCAAATTTTTACTGTGGGTGTAGTTGTTCAAGACCTTCATTTTAAGATACTTTCCCGCCATTTTGCATTTAAAAATTGTTTAATTTACAGCAAAATTGATTTTGGCATTGGGCACGAAATTAGGACACTTTAGAAAATTCTATTTCATTTTAATTTTAAGTACAATTGAAACAAACTTTAATACTTTGTCTGACCCCCCCTGCTTCTAATAACATTAAATTTTTGTCTGGCATACTTTCAATCAATTTTTTGACTTCTCGTACGGTTATCTCATCCGACTCCTACTGTATAACCATTTTGAGCTCCTCTTTGGCTTAAAGCTGACGGCCTCAAGCGTACACTCGCCGAACCAATGCACCCCAGAGATTTTCTATGGGATTCAGATCAGGACTTCTTGGAGGCCAGGACCAAACATTCATTTTCTTGCCAGCAAACCGCGCATTTGTGAACTGCGAATTATGGGTGTGGACGTTGTCCTGCTGAAAAATCCAGATTCTTCCAGCCAGTTTGAAGCCGGTCCCATCCAAGTGCTTCAGAAGGATCTCAATATAGTCCTCAGACTTTATTTTATCCTAAGCAAAAGCCAGTGTGCTTTTTATATCATTACTGAGCCACCCCAACATTGATGTTTGGAGAGAAATTTCGGCTCCGTTCTCAAATCATGCCAATAGTGGCGAAAACCGTCTGGGACGTCTAAATTTCATTTCTTCTCGTCACTAAAGACAATTTTCGTCCAATTGTCTGTCCAAGACATCCTCTCGCTGGCCCTTGTCAGCCCTGCCAGCCCTGCCAGTTTATGTTTTATAGTCAGGGAGGGTTTATGCGGCATTTTTTGATAGTTGATCGTTTTCGGCGATGTTCGAACTCTTGAAATGATTCTCCTGGACACCTCTAAACCAAACTTAGCTTTAATTTTACCAGCGAAAGTGTTAGAGTTGCAGATTTTGCCGACAATCATCCTTTTTCTCTCTCTCTTGAGGAATCTTTCCATTTTTATAGGTTCTCAAGCCATAATTCTCACCGATATGAATATAATGCCTAACAGCATGCTCAGATCTTCCTATAGCAATCGAAATCTGAGTTAAAATTTGGCCATGAGTTCTAAGAATATCAATTTTTGTTTTTCGACAGCCGTTAGTCCTGATTTCCTCCCCATTCCGTCCAGTCAGCAAATATAAACTTACAACTAATTTTTTAAAATCAATAAGTACATAAGGCTTTAATTTACACCGATTTTGCTTGCAGACAACAGTAAAATAATCATTTAATTGTAGAAAACTGTAGGTGTCCTAATTTCGAGACCACGTGAAAACCTGCATTATTTGACTATTTTCCGCTTTTCCGATAACTGTGTATAATTATGTTTAACTTTTCCATGGCAAAACCTGTCCTTGGTCCACAGGCAAAGACAGTAAAAATTTTGGGTCGTTTCATCGCAAACCTGAAAAGTTATCGTCAAAAAACTGAGGTGTCCTAATTTCAGGCCAGCACTTTAGACCACATAGCTATACTAAGAATAATTTTGGAGCAGGTGTGCAAACTGAAAGACACTACATCTTGTATGTGTTGACTATGAGAATGCTTTTTAATCAACAGATTAAGTCGCAGTTAACTCTGGAGCGCACTCAAATGTAAGGGACTCCCTGAGAAAATAATACATCTTATAGTCAACATAAATCATTCCTGTGCAGAATGGGGTATTTGTTCAGAATGGGGTTATGTCCTATCCAATAAATATAGTGGCTGGAGTGAGGCAAAGCTGTATTTTGTCGCCCTTATTATTTCTTTTAGCAATAGACGAGGTATTACTCCTAGTGATTGACACCAACCCCAAACATGGGCTATTTTGGCATCCCACAACTATGGAACACCTTAATGATTTGGTATTGCGAACGAAATCTACCTGATTGCTCAGAGACCAAAAGACATCCAAAGCAAGTTAGATGACCTAGCCTACTGCTCTGCCGTAGTGGGCCTCCACATTATTGATGCCAAAACAAAATCTATTCGCATTAACTCTACAAACCCAACTTTTAGAGATAACGACAATGAAATAGAAAAAGTTCACTCTTTCCAATACCTTGGTAGCTCGAATTAACGTCAGTGTGAGGATAAATGGCCCATATAGACGAGGACACAACTCGGACCTATATCAACAAGGGAAGGAAATCTTAGATGAGATGAGATAACTTAAAGATTAGTGTTCTATGCTTATATCAGGGAATAAGACAGTGGAAGGCTTATCAGGACAATTAAGTTTGGGAACGTGTTCGCGTCGTAGTTGACCGAGAATGAGGCAAAAAAGTTTATATGTGTAAGCCAGTAAAAATAACTGTTAAAATTAATTGTAAAGGGTTATTTTATATCATAAATTTTTGTTTCAATTATTTGCGCAAAAAAAAACAATGAGCTTCCTTATTTTCGTTTCAGACAATTTCCATATCAATGCTTCTGAGGTATTCCCATCATCAAATATTTGTTTTTATAGGTGAGTGTAGAAAATCTTTAGGAAATTATAAATTTATTTTAAAATTTGAAAATACTGAGTTATGAATGTTAACGGAGTTATTGGTGAACATAAATTAATGGTTCGGTTACATTATTCGCAAGAACTCATCTGCATTTAACACTATTTTAGGAGAAACCTGGATCATTTGTGTCACAAGAATGAGAAATAAAGTTTGCTTGTACTAAAAAAAATATTTAGCTCATTAGCTCAAACCCAGTTAACTATAGCAAATTTTTTTTACACCGATGAGTATATTTCCTTCCAAAAATACAATTTTTATGAAAGAAATTATTAATACTTAGTTTCTAAGTTGTCAACATTTGTCAGGAAAAATAATAAAATACTGTATGTAGTCAATTTTTAATTCTCTATAGTCGACCTTCTTCAAATGTTGGAGTTCAGTGTAACTATAACCTTCCCTGCAGGACCTCTTCTCACCGTGATCCTTGCCTTGGTTGGTGAGTATTTTACTTCTGTCGTTTTCCTTATTTTAATATATGATTTCTAAATTTAAAAACCATGTACCTATGTATATATACAGTGGCGTGCAAAAGTTTCCGGCCAGTAACATTTAGTTGTTTAATTTATTAAAAAAAGGGTCCAAAAATTTTTATCATTGTGATATGATACTATGGGGTATAAGAAACAAAGTTACACAAAAAAATATGAATTGTATATATTTATAAATAGTTTTAATACGAATATTGCTAAATGACGTTGTGCAAAAGTTCCCGGCCAATTTGTGCATTAGGAAAAATTCTTTGTCCATGCTTTCCATATTAGTTGTAACTTTAATTTTCAGATTAATACATCTTAGCCATACCTTTGGCAGACATAACTGCAGCAAAACGATGTGGTATGAACTCGATCAATTCTTTAATATAGGTGTCCGGAATTTTATGCTATTTCTCCTTTAATTTTTCCACAAATGGCCCTTTTTTTGGAAAATTATGTTTCCGGACATGTTGTATCATCAAGTCTAGTATCTCCCCTAAATGTTCAGTTGAACTTAAGTCTGGTAAATGAGATGGCCAGTGCAAAACTGCAATATTTGAACCCCAAAGACCACTGCTTCAGCAGTTAAGATGCATGTTTGGGGTCATTATCATGCTGAAAGATCCAATTTCTTAGCATTTTTTCTGCAGCATAAGAAAATATAGCGTCCTGTGAAGTATTCTTGTAAATGGCAGCATTCAAGTTCCCGTTGTTCTTCACCGATGGGCCGATCCTTGTGCAGAAAAAATTCCCCAAATCATGACACCTCCTCCAATATATTTTACAGTTGGAATGTGGTATCAAACATCTGCTCTGGTACAAACAGGACATCTTACGAATCTCCTACCATCGCTTCCAAAAATATTAAATTTTTTTCTCATCCGAAAAAGCAACTTTTTCCAATTTTCGGTCGGTCAGTTTCGGTGTTGTTTTGCGAATTGTAATCGGGCCTTCTTGTTCTTTTTACTGATTAATGGGTTTCTGGTTCCTACACTATCAAAAAGTCCCACATCGTGCTGGCTTCATGTAACAGTACTGCGACTAACGTTAGCTGTGTTTTTCTCCTTTATTTCGCGACAAATTTCGACAGCAGTCTTCCTCATACCCGCAGTTGGCTTACGTTTAATGATGCGATCTATTTTTCCAAAAGTTTTTCGTGGTCTTCCTCTACACTGAAGATCTTGAGGGCACATCCACAACAATATTTTGCAAAAATACCGTTGACTTTTGATTTCTCTATCGATAATAAATAATATAATAATAATAATGTAATCCCCTATTCCACCAATAGGCATTAGGGGTCTCTTTTTACAATCAACAAAAAACAGATGTATAAACAATATATAAATTGTGAAACAGTGTAAAATTTACAAAAAGAAATCACATTTGGGAAGTTTCAAAGGAGTACAGTAAGATATTTACACAAAATAGAAAACGAAAAAATACAACACAATCGAGTCTGTACAGAAATCACACTACTTATTCATACAAGGCAAAACTCCTTAGTTTTAGCGCTTGTGCCATATACATATAGATATTTTTTCTGCATCGAGGTTGCTTAAGAGTATAATCAAATTTTCTTCTACATGGGTGTCTGGGTCTACGAGGTTGTTTATGTGTCTTTCTCTCAGAAGTTTGTATATTGGGAATTCGAAGACTAGGTGTGCCAGCGTTTCTGATTTTATGGAGTTACACACTTCGCAGATATTTGTTTTGACCCATTTGTATAAGCAGTTGTTGGCTGTGAATTTGGCTATCTGGAGGCCCCCTACTCTCATTTGGCTGACTAGTCTGATCCACGTAAGGGGTACGTTCACAGTGAGGTACTTTAGCGGTTTCTCTTCTTTGATTAGACGATACATTGGGTTGTAGCTAGATTTTTGAATTCTTTCAAGATTTTGTCTGAGTTTCTTCCAGTACTTTTCTACTATAAGTTCGTTACAGTTAGGCTTAGGTTCTCCGGATTATTCTCTTCAGGTCTAGCTTCCAGGGATGTCAAAATGTATTTTAGTTGCGTGAGCCAGTTTAGTTTGTAAGCCTATCGATAACAATAGAGCAATCTCACGAAAAGAAACATCACAAGAAGTGGTTTCTCACAAGTTTGTTTTTGTATCCGACGAGCCATGTATGTGCCTGAAAGACAAACCGAGTGTATGGTTGAGAACCAAAGAAAGGATTTAAGGCTCTCAAACCTTTAAATTCGGTTTTAACGGCTTCATACATCAACATGTGTTATGTGGCCGGGAACTTTTGCACACGTCATTTAGCAAAATTCGTAATAAAACTATTTATGAATATATACTATTGATATTTTTTGGTATAACTTTGTTTCTTATACCCCATAGTATCATATCACAATGATGAAAAATCATTGGACTCTTTTTTTTAATAAATTAAACAACGAAATGTTACTGGCCGGAAACTCTTGCACGCCACTGTGTGTACATATGTATATAGGTACATGGTATATTTAGCTACCTTTATATATTTATATGCAGGTATGGAAGCCATAATGAGTGAGTTTTTCAATGATACTGCCACAGCCTTCTACATAATCTTAATAGTTTGGCTTGCAGATCAGTATGACGCAATTTGCTGCCTTACATCCATTACAAAACGTTATTGGCTAAGGTAAGATAAATTTTTAAAATTCCCTTCAAAAATCGTACTCATTTTAATCGTATTCAAAGATATCTATCTTTAACGAAGGTAATTTGTAACCTTTCCTTAAATCTCTAACCATGTATACTGAAATTCGAACTTAGTTTTTGAAATTTTTTTCTTTCGCTGAGACATTTTTATATAAAAAGAATGCCAGAAATTGATAACAACTCGTTACCACGAGAAAAATAAATAAATAAATCTGATGACAGAACAGTGGTGGCCCTAATTAGTAATTTATGAGGATTGTAAAGACGAACTCTTAAACGGTACTTTCCAAGTCAGGTCCCGCTATTTTAGGTGGTGTTATTTTAACACTTGTTCCTCACTCTCTCTCTCCAACTAATTAAAAAGTCCAAAATATTACATAAATGTTTAAAAAGAACTTTGATTATTTAGAAAAAATTAATAAATAAACAAGTGGTTTTTAATTAAATATTGAAAAATGAGACCTCGAAAAGAAGTTATATTTGCGTGGACAAATCTTTAATGAAATGTACCAGCAAAATTTCTTACATTCAGTATAACAAGACAAAAAGAGCCCAACCGAAGAATAAATTAATATATACAGTGGTTTAATAAAACAGAACATATACAAACAGAATATACACGTAATTTTTGGGTTTAGGTGGGAAAAGATAAGTGTAAAAACGGGCTAGCTCGAAAAATGTCTTGGTATGATGGAAGAAAGTAACTTCTCAGGACAGAGCCATTACGAACATAGGAGTGTATTCTCCACTTTTTTCTGTGATGCATATAAATTAAAAACAAAATTCAGATTAAGATAGAAATAAAGTTTCGCAGATTTTTCTCCTAATTTTCCTCTTTTTTCCTAATAATTAAAAAAAAAGTGTTTTTGTTGCGCATTTCGTTATATTAGACGCAGTATCATGTACGCGCATAATTAATATATTGATTAGTTCTCTGCGTAATTGGTGTAAATGGTTTCTCTAACCATCATTGGCTATAAGAAAAGAAAAAAACAGAAGGAAAAATAAATATCAAGAAGATTCGAGACATCAACAATAACTTTTTGGTGACCTTATAATTTTTACAAATTCTTAGTTTTTTTAAAGTAAATATATATTATATTTGGAACATATATATAACGCTTCAGAATTATACATAATGCTGACGTCTTGTCACTTCAGAATTTAAGATGAACTTATTATGTCTCTTTTTCTCAATCTCTGAGTGTGTACCAAAAAAATAAGTTGGTAAAGTTGGAAAAAAAGTAATGACTCCACTTTTACAGAAGTAAAACATCTGAAAAAGAGAACTTGAGAAGTGGGGGGAAAACGAGAGAATAGAGAAAAGATAAAAGTTTTTATTCTGAAGGAAACCATTTGTTCTCATTATCTCTCGATCCGATTTCATTAAATAAAGCAATTTGTAGACATAATAACGTTAACTTCATTAGTATTAGTGGGTGTAATGTAATCGTTCCAATCTCTTGAAGGATTTTTTCCTTGACATCGACAATCCAAAAAAGGATTTCAATTGACATGTTGTCGACCTTTGTCTTTATTTTTTTCTACTTTAAAGGTAAATAAATGTAAAATTGTAAAAATTATATTTTTTTAAAAACAACATTATACCAATTTCAAATAGTTCTTAACATTCTGATGTAGATCTAATGCTTTCAAGGTTCACTTGATTTTTTATTAGTTTTCTGTTTAAAAAAAAGTTGAATTAACCCCCATGAATTTTCGTTTTTTTTGAAGTATAATATTTTATATTTTAATATCTTCTTTAACTTAAAAGGGGGATTTTTGAACATCTTAAATAGTAGAAGGAGTTCTTAAAAAGAAGTAGTAAAAGTACAATAGAAGGAAGTACGAGCGAGTTATTATTTACTTATCATATTGCCTTTTATTGCAGTTATTAGTAAATTTGAGAGTATTTGTTTCATTTTAATTTTTAGTTATACAATAAATTATGTTCACGCCGCTCTTTTGCTATTAAATAAAACGTGGCCGACTGTACGAAGAGGTGAAAATATGAAAATACTTTAAATGAAGATTTTGAACACATTCATAAACAGAACACTGAACAATTGAAAAGAAAAATGTACCGACACCACAATTCTACTGAGGGATTCTAAATTCACAGATTGGAACGAAATGAATTTTCCTTTACAAATTGCATTTATATCGAATAATTGGTGATTTTATATTCAATGAAAGGGAAGGGGGAAGAGGGTGTGAAAAGAAGAAAACGGTAACACTAGAACAATAGATAATTTTCTTACTTTTGTCAAATATAAAAGCCAGATCAAAACCTCAATCGGTGAGCTTTGAGGCTTTGACCCACCTTATATCTCTTACTCTAAGCTTGTTTTCTCTAGTGATTTTTTTTTCTTTTGCATAATAAAAATTTTCTTGAAGTTACATATTTCTGGAGAATGATGGTATGTTTGAGGTTAAACGAACTATGATTGTTAAAAAATATTTTTTTATTACTATTATTGTAGTTTTAAACTGGGTTTTACTAACTATAAGAGAACAACTGCATTTGAACTTTTATTTTTGCCCAGAAAATGTTAGAATTAAATTTAAATTTAATTCAGATTTATTATTTGTCATGCAAACCTAGGGTGAGATTGAAATTAATCGGTTAATTCAATCATTCTTTTTTTCTTTACGTCTCAACTGTGGGGTCGTGACGTTTTTCTGTTTGTAAATTAAGCTTCTGGAAAGCAAGCAACTGAATCGTTGAACTGTATCCCTGCTGTGCCAAAACGCATTACAGGGTTATCCCATTAACAGCATGGGTCACACGTTTCAGGATTTTTATTTTAATCTTTCCTTTTTTCTTCCTTTTTGTTGCTCTTGGAAAGTTTGTTCCTTGCCTTGGTTTTTTGTGTCAGTGCATTTTGCTTGGTCACGTTACGAAGAAAGACAAACGTACACATTCGCACAGTACATCCCTAATGCGATGATGTTTTCTGTTATTGAAACAATAAATTGTACGTGACTCTTCTTACCTATTTTGATATAATATGTACAGTGCCTTAATTCTCGTACAAAAATTGGGAAACCGACTGAGGGAGTGGCCGATACGACCAATGAAATGACAGAATTCAAGAGACCTCTTCGCAGCTTGTTATGCTATAGAGTTAAAATCCAAATTGTTGTATAAAAATTCAAAAATAATTACAATTAAACAAAGCGAACAGTAACATCGTGTTTAAATTTTTGAAAATTCTATAAAAGAATAAAAAATGATTATTTTTACTATTTTTTTCAGGTTTTTTTATTTGTACCACTTTTCTTTCTACGCTTACCACTACCGTTTTAACGGGCAATATAGCGGTTTGGCTTTAGTCACTTCTTGGCTGTTTATTCAGGTAAGTTTGAACTAAAAATGTTTTTAGCTAATAAGTATGTGGCGAATACAAATATAGTATCAAAAGAAAAGTTTTTTGCACACTCCAATTTTTTTAATCCATCGATTTAAGGAATCTGAAAATTGTCCTCTTTTTAATATCTATAACATCGTCGGAGAGTTTTTCTTTTGAGAATGGCATAAAGTAAGCTTCCTTTAATTCACGAGTCATTTTAATTTACGAATATTATTCTTTTTCACGTAGATGGACATGCTCATTAAGTATTGTCTCATATGCATCAATACTTTCTTCATTTACTATTGTTTAATAAGAAATATCTTTTTCCCTCTCAAAATATTTTTTTACACGGTTTCTGAGTGGGGTTGCCTGCTTTTAAAATTCAGTCTCATTTAGAAGTTCAATCGAGCGAGCAAATCGTTTTTTGCTTTTCTGCTCAGTCGACGACCTCTTTCTGGGTCTCTGGCGTCGGCAGTAGATTGATTCAAACTTATTTTTCCTTCCCGGCGTCATTCGAATTGAATTTTAATTATCTGACTAACTCAATTTATTATATTCACTCTCTTAAAAATTATTATATCTTTGGACAGTTTTTTTTTAAGAATAATTTTTTTTGGCGGCATAAAACAGCTTTCATTTAATTCAGGAGCATATTTTATAAATAAGCCTTACTTCAATTTTCGAAAAATGTCATTTCTAAGCTTAAAAAACATATTTTGAGTTGAATTTTTGAGAGCCTTTTTAAATATCAGGTCAGTGCAAATTAAATCTCGAAAGTAATAGGAGAAAGGTCATTTATTTATTTGATTCGGCCATTTTTTAGGACCACGCTAAATAGGGGAAAAATATTTTTGTAAAACCTATTTTTTTCAATCAAAATATTATCCATCGAAGATAATCAATTTGTCAACCTCTTAAAATTTCAACTCATTTGTAGCCTTCCGAATTTAAAGACGAAAAATGCGCTTCCTTCCTTTATATGAACCTAATTGTATTAGGTTTAATAATATTTATTTACAATTTGAAGTGTTGTATTGAATACTTCTGAAATTACGTTTACACTAAAGTGAAGAAGTTGAAAAAACGCCAAGAAATAAATTAACAAAAATTGCAATACTTCATTTACACAAAAAACTGATATTTCTCACGTATTTTAAATAAAAATAAAACCCGTAATCGTACCCGTAAAGATTGTAATATTATAGTTAACACGAAGAAAGAGGAAAAGTCAATATGAAAAAGGCTCATTCTTTTTCTCTATAATAGAAAAAGATTGTAAAATTACTTCTCTCAATGTTGATTCCTTAAACCTCTTAGTTTGATTACCGTACGTATTTTATACATGGGTGTGCTTTGGGTTGCTGCCTCGGAGAAAAGCTCTTTTCAGGAAGTTTTCTCTTTTTCCTTTTAATAAAAAGGTTTTTAATTTTTGACAAGAAATATACGCATGGTGAATGTTGAAATTAGTTTTACCTCCGTCATTGGAAAGTAACCAAGGTTTTATTGAACGAAAAAAGATATGAGATGTATTTAGTAGAGAAAACTTTTTACTTTTTTGGAAAAATGTAGTTTTCCGACGGCTACGCCATTTTTTTTATTAACGAATTTTAAATTGACGGGAACTAAAGCCCTTTCTTAGGGTTTGACTTTAAATAATTAAAAATTAAAAGTTTACATTAAATTAGTTAAAAATCATCATGTCATTTCAATTTAATAAATGAACTTATCACTTTCAAAGTACGCTGCTCAATTATTAGTGAATGCTCACTGCAGAGGTGGTCCTTGGCTCAAATCTACCTAAATTCCTTTTGAAGAGGACAAATTTTTAGAAATTTGTTTTTTTCTGCCTTACAAAAGGACAAATAATATAGGCCTATCTTTTGCCGAAAAGCAAACAATTGGTAGTGTTGAGGAAATACGGTTGTATTTAATTTACTTTACTTTTCGTGAACCCGCTTCTCCGTTAGGGTCGCTGGGTGAGGGAAGCAATCAAGGACTTCCAACTGGCACGATCTTCCGCCATTGAAGTCAGAGAACCCGGGGTTATCAGGCGGAATTCGGCCAAGGCCTTCACCTCCCTGAACCACCCCCGCCGCGGACGGCCACGGAGCCTCTTTCCTCCCGGGCACTCCGACAGCACCCGACGAACAGGACGTTCTGGGGGGAGCCTCTGCACGTGCCCAAACCATCGGAGGATGGATCTCTTAATACGGAGAATAAGCGGCTCGACTTGAAGCCCCTCGCGAATGGCCGTGACACCTATCCAGCCTCGACACACCGGCCACCGCTCGGAGATACCTCATTTCGGCCGCTTGTACCCGGGATCTGATCCTTTCGCTCATCACCCACATCTCATGACCATAAGTGAGGACAGGAACATACACGGAGCGGAAGATGCTGAGCTTTGCCTGGGTGCTCAGCCCAGCCCTCCTCACTACGGACTGCCCCAACTGTTGCATCACTGCCCCAGCCTGAGCGATCCGCGACGCGATCTCTGCGTCCGTCCTGCCATCACTCGTGAACCAGACCCCAAGGTACTTGAACTTCTCCACCTGCCTCAGCGCGACCCCGCGAAGGCGGATGTCGCACTTAACGGGCTTCCTCGAGATCACCATCACCTCCGACTTGGTCACGCTAATCCTCATCCCGGCCTCGGCACATGCGCCGTCGAAACCGTCGAGTGCCCGCTGGAGTTCAGACTGGGTGGATCCCAGAAGGACGAGGTCATCCGCATAAGCAAGACGCCCCACCTCCAGGTCCCCATATCTGAAACCCTTGGCGGAGTCCAACGGACACGTCGAAAGGCTCCGACGTGACGCCATTTATCCTAACGCAGCTCCTGCATCCCCCGTACAATGATCCGATGGCCTCAAGAGGAACCACCGATGCCATATGTCTGGAGGACCTCCCAGAGTCTCCCGCGAGGGACCCGGTCGTAGGCCTTTTCCAAGTCGATGAAACACGCAAAGACTGGTCGGGCGTACTCCCAGGACCACTCAAGGATGAGCTTCAGGGTCAGGAGCATGTCGGTCGTGCTTCTTCCGGGACGGAATCCACATTGACCCTTCCCCAGCCTGTCCTCGACCACGGATCTGCAACGGGCATCCAGCACCTTCGCAAAGACTTTCCCGGGGAGACTTAGCAGGGTGATGCCCCTATAATTGGAACAATCACTCCTGCTCCCTTTCTTAAAGATTGGGACAATCACCCCGGTCTGCCAATCCTCCGGTGCTGTTCCTTCCTGCCAGGCCACCTTAATGACGCGAGTGAGCCAAAGGACTCCCTCTTCCCCTAGCGCCTTCAACGTCTCGGGCCGAATTTCATCCACACCAGCAGCTTTGCCGCTCTTGAGCGATTTAATCGGCCGAGCGACTTCGGACACGGTGGGACTATTCTCCGCCCCAAGTGTGGCGCGGGTTCTGCCACCCTCGGTGCCCTGAGTTGAATTGAGCAACTCCGAGAAGTACTCTCTCCAACGAGCAAGGATGGCCCTCTCCACGAAGAGGAGAGTGCCATACCGTTATACCGTTATATACCGTTGTATAACTTATTTTTTTGGCAGAGGAGTACGTTTTTACGCACCCTTGCCTTCAAACGGAAGCTTAAGACTCATTAAGCCATACATGAGATCCCCAAAACTACGCTATCGAGTAAAAGTGATTATTTTGAAACCAATTAATAATTTTTTTTCCGCCAACTAGAGACCACTATGTTTTCATCTCATTTTCACTTCTGTTGGTTGGAGCAAGTTATTACGAGTTGAAAATATGCCTGATTATGAGTCAGCTACTTTTCGTTGAAGGCTTACTCACTGACTGAGCATTACTACCAAGGTTGTGAGCCTTGGAGGGAACTTTGAGGGAAAGGATAGGGGGTAAATTGAAGGAAAACATTTTAGGTGAGGAAGAGCAGGAGAGAATCAAGCTGGGAATTTTGCACCCAGGTAGGATTTGAACCACGGCCGTTGGAGTGATAGGCGAGTGCTCTAACCTCTCGTCCACCAGGCCCCCAAATAATAATTTATTATAAATTTGCTGAATGATTTTTATCATTCTAATTTTTTTCAGCACTCCATGATATATTTCTTTCATCACTATGAGCTGCCGCTAATTCTTCAACAAGCCCAGTTGCAGCAAATTTTACTTCGAAATCCTCAAGGACGTGCTGCTGCAACCATAGATGTTAACTCATCACCAGACGGAGCGGAAGACAATATTCAGAATGAATCTCGTAGTTCAACCTTTCGTCGTATGGTAAGAGGCGACGGGTTAGAGTTGGTGATTCAGCATGTGCTGACTAGGAGTAACGAAACTGGAGAGTCTGAAGGATATATTACTGAGAGAGAATCTTCCGTGACGGAAAGTACAAGTCGAGAGAGCCCTGAAGAAGAGTTTGATTTTGTTTATGAGGAAAGAAGAGAACTCGAGGTACAAACGAGAGAAGAAGCCTCCAGTTCGCAGGAGCCAAGAGACCATGTAAAGGTTTCCGAAACATCACTTGCTGCAAACACTAAATTAAAAGAAAGGAGTTTCCGTTTTGGAACTCGTAGTGAACCTGATAGTTCCGAAACCGATGATTCGGGAATGGCGTGAGCACAAAAGAATCATAAATTCAGTGTTGTTTCTTTTCCATTTTTATTTTATAATTTTATTTTTATTTTTATTATTTTTAAGGTGTCTTGTGTAAAGACTTAGTATTTTTCAGGAGTAAGCTGATAAAAGTGACGGAATTATTAGTGGAACTTTTCAATTCCTAAATATGAACACAACTGCTATGGTTTACACTTAAATCTGAAATCAATAAATAAATATTTAGTGCAATTTAAGAATAGTTTCTCGCCTTTGCTAATATTATTGTTTTGTAAAAAATACTGCGTAAATATAAGTGTAAGTCTTAAAACTTGTAGGATATCTATCCGAAAATTCTTATAGTCGTAAATTAATAAAATCAGCTTATTCCGAAAGCGAAAGGAAGCTTATAACTAACTAAAAATAAAGCCATGAACCAGCTTGGTAATTGACCAGAATTGTACAGACCTTATCCGATTAACAGCCGAATTTTTTATTGCCGTATTTATGTTTGGTTGCATCCCAATAGGTCGAAAACAACATATTTTCACTTTTTACACTATTGCCTTTCTCAAAAATTGTAATGTTAGTCCGATCTACAAATGGGGACCATGCCACACAGCGTTTACTTTGGTGCCTTGTCTGAAAGCATTGTAAATGCAGCTCAAATTCTCGCCTTCCTTGATCGGCCCAAAGATTTGTCGGAGAATTTTCATGATTAATCTTATTTGCCGACATTATTCGTTTTTGGATTTCCATTGTTGTTGTTGTTGTTGTTGTTGTTGTTAATTTCGGAGCCCAGATATATGAAGTTCCTCACAACTTCGACCTTGAAGGTGCCTATTTCGATTTAGCCTTGCATATTTTCTTTGTAGCAGGCATATATCTAGTCTTCCCTTCGTTAATCTGCAGGTTCATCTTCCTTGCAGCTCTCTCCAAGCTTATGGAGGCATCTGTCATTGCCCGCTGCGTCCGGGCCGTTATAACAATGTCGTCCGTATATGCCATAGATTGTATCGACTTTGTTTTCCTGTATGGCCCCCCTTGTGTTAATGTCCGCATTCCGTATCGCCTTCTTCAGTGCTGTGTTAAACTGGAGGGATGAGAGCGAGTCCTCTTGTCTTACCTCGTTTTTAGTTGTTATCAGTTTGGAGAGAACGCTCTGGATCAAGTTGCTGCTGTTTTTCATGGTGGCCTCTACCTGTGCTATTAGCTTATTGTGGACCCCGATTCCTCCATTGGCTCAATTAGTTTCTCCCGGTCGATGCTATCGTTTCCCGACTTGAAGCTGCTGAAGAACTGAGTGTCGATTCTATTTTTCGAGGGTTTGGCGCAAATCTGATCTGTAGTGGACCTTCCTTGTCGAAAACCACACTGATAGTCCCCTGTAATACTCTCTTCAGAGAGCAAAATTACTGAAGAGAATGCTTCAGAATGTTTTATATACTACAGGGAGTTGCCAGATTCTCCTATAGTTAGAGCACATCATAAAATCGCCTTTCTTGTGTATGTGGCAGCTAAATGCCTATGTTCGACTCATCAGGGAGTTTTTGAGCTGTCCAGATCGTACCGGTGAGCTTGTGGAAGTGGTAGGTAAGGTCCACGCTTGTCTCTTTAAACAGATCGGGCTGTATTAGGTCCGCTTTCTGGGGTTTATTGTTCTTCAGCTTCCTAATGGCTGCCTCCTTTTCCTCAATAGTTGGGTCGGGGGTTGGCGTTACGTTTTTCGCTTTTTGGATACAACTTGGTGGTTGGTCGCAGGTTGAACTGTTTGGATTTCATTGAAATGCTCAACCCACATTTCCAGCACTGCTTCGGGGTTGCTGGCAATAGATCTGTCGTAGTTTCTACACAGGGTAGTTCTGAGTTGGAAGTACTTTCGGTTCTTGTTTAGCTTTTGGTAGAAGCTTCTCCCAGCGTTCCTCCCACTCAGCTCTTCTAATTCCTGCAACTCCTTCCTTTCGTACTCTCTTTCTTTTCTCGTGTACTTTCTTTCCTTCCCTTCTTGCTGTTCTGTATTTCTCAGATGACTTGTTTCTACTTGCCAATAACTCACAAAATCTCCAACTCAGTCTATGCGTCTGGCTCGAAGAAATGAAAGAAAGGAATATGACCATTAACCTAGCTGAAACCAAAATTATGGTCGTCTCTCCTCTAATCTACACTCTCAGAAGCCTAATAGAGAAACTCTAGAGCAGGTTAGAACTTTCAAATACCTGAGCAACCACCAGCCAAGATGGCAAAATGGACGCCAAAATGAATAATAATAGAGTTGCACCCGTTGAAAGACTTCATTAAGCAATTAACAGGGGGTTCATCTCCAGAAATGAAGTCAACAGGAAAACCAAATTGAGTGTCTCCTTATCTGTCTACATACCGACCCTGACCTAAAACGCAGAATCCTGGACCTTGATAGCAAAATATCTCCAGACATGCGATATCTCCTGAAAATAGAAGGAAAAACGAGAAGAGATAGGGTTCGCAATCAAACCATCAGAGCAGCGCTCAACGTGAGCTCAATTCAAAAGAACATCGAAGCGAAGCGCTAAGATGGTTTGGCCACGTTATCCGGGCGCCGGAATCGAGATATCCAAAAACAGCCTATGAAATACGAAAGAAAGGGACAAGACCACGACTGAAATGGGAGGATAACGCCCAAAAACCACTTGCGAAAAAGGGAAGTCTAGTGCGGGCCAGAGACTGGAACTCGATAGTTGGAGCCGCCTGTGCAACTCCTGGACACCGTAAGTTAGAAGAGAACACTACAGAGAAAAAATTTTTTTTTCAAATGTGTAAGATAAAAATCGAAATTTTGGAAGAACTGCGCTTAAACAAAAGAAGGGATTGATTTTTGGTGCACTCGTACGAAACCGAGAATGTATGCATGAATAAATTCTAAAAGGGGGTAATATAATTAGATAAAAACGTACAAAAGTGACCTACATCAAAAGGAAGATAAGGCTTCGTTGATAAGACCTGTCACCAACACATCTGAATGATATAATAGCGGTAAAATTTTTATCTCTAATAATACACAATTTGTTCGTACTCTTCTTTTTAGAAGTTCTCTACATTACTCTAAATGAATAGAATTATTTACTCTTCTGACCTTAACCCCGTATTTCTTTGAAATCGCGGCTTGAATAAGTTCTAATACAAATGAAAATAATTTTTTTCCAGTATTTTTTAAAACGAACGCAGTGTTGTTGAGGCGCACCAGCATAGATTCTAAACATCTGTAAAACCGCCTAACCACTTGCCCAAACTTACTGAAGAGTTAAAAGACGTAAATCGAATGGATGGTGATTGGGACAGCGGTGTGCCCACGCGTCTGGATTGAGCAGATAAGAAGTATAAATAATAATAAAAAATAAACTCACCTTTCGTAAATCCCCTGCTAACGATTTCGTCAGTCGCGGAACCTGGGAAACAGGGAGAGGAGGAGGTCGGGAAAAAAAGATGAATTCCAACTGACCTTTCTTGCACAATTTTCAATGGAGCCGAATCTGTCAACCCCAGCATAAACTGGGTAGCGGATCCTTAAACGAACTGGGAAAAGCCTTCGAGCGACTGTTGGCGGAGAGAATGACCTCGCACATGACGTCCGTGGGTCCTCCTCTCTCGGATTCGCAATTCGGATTCCGGAAGGGGAGGTCCACGACCGATGCGGTCATCCGCCTTCGCAGTATCGTCGATCGTGCTCGCGGTCGAGGAGAGGCAGTAGTCGTCGTCTCTCTCGACATCACCAACGCGTTCAATTCCCTCCCGTGGGAAGCAATCAGGTGTGGCATGTTCAGGAAATCGTTCCCCCCTTACCTTCGTGCCGTCATAAATAGTTATTTGAGCGGGAGATCCCTCCTTTATGTAAACCGCGACCAGGTTCTGGTACGGGACGATCTGTCTTGCGGTGTTCCTCAGGGTTCCGCCCTGGGTCCTCACCTCTGGGCAGTCGCCTACGACCGGATCTTGGAAACGGTTCTTCCCCCCCGTTGCAACTGCTTGCTTCGCGGATGACACCGCCATCGTCGCAGCAGGAAGAGATGTCCGAGAAGCGATCAGAACAGGCGAACAAGCCACACAGCTGATCATCCAGGGCATTCGAGGAATGGGACTAGCCATCGCCCCGCAGAAGACGGAGATCATCGCCTTCCACGGCCAACGGCCGCAGCAGGATCTGAAGATGCGCGTGGAAGGAACGGAGATTGCGATCGGAGACACCATCAAGTACCTGGGACTTCACATCGACTGGAGGATGAAGTTTGAGGAGCACTTCGAGAGGACGACGACCAAAGCCGAGAGAATGGCCATGGGACTTTCCACGATGCTTCCAAATCTTGGAGGTCCCAGAAACAGCGTCAGAAAGCTCTACTCTTGGGTAGTGCAGTCAGTTCTGACATATGGAGCTCCAGTTTGGGCGAACGACATTCGCGGCAACAAGAAGATCCAAGCCCAGCTGGAGAGAGTGCAAAAAAGAATCGGCGGACGAATCATCAGAGGATACAGGACTATTCCTGCAGCCTGCGTAGAGGTCCTCGCAGGAAACATTCCAACGGATATCCTCGCTTCGTGCCAGAAGGCAATCTTCGAAGAAGATCGTCTTATCCAGGACGCCACCGGTGCCTACAAGAGGGCAGTACGGCAAAGAGCCAGGGAACGGGCTCTCGCCACGTGGAAGTCCCGACTCGAGGCGTCTCTGCGGAAAACTCGAGTTTCGGGCAGAAGGGGCCGTCGTTCCAGTCCTGGAGGACTGGATCAACAGGAAGCACGGGGCCCTGACCTATAGGATGACGCAAGTCATCTCAGGTCACGGCAGCTTTGGACATTTCCTGTTCAGAATAGGAAAAGCTCAAACTCCCGTATGTCATCACTGCCAGGCACCGGACGACACCGCTCAACACACGCTTGAGGAGTGTGCGACGTGGGAGCAGCAGCGACGACATCTACGCGATAGGATCGGTCCGGACTTGAGTTTGCCGAGCGTCGTTCGTCAGATGTTAACAAGCCCGGAGAGGTGGAACGCGGTGAAGGATTTCTGCGAGTCCGTACTCTTGCAGAAAGAAGAAGCAGAGCGGTTACGAGAGAGAGAGAGGCGGGCTCGACGACACCGAGTCTGACTCTCAAAGACCTTAGTTTACAGTGGTGTGAGTGTCGAAAATGTGTGTAAGTGCGCGAGTGAAAGTGTAGTGCAGTGCTTTTTGTTTAGTGCGCGAGTGATCACATGCGCTTAGTGCCATGATAGTTACAAGCGTATTGTGGTGTTTCATCAACAACGATCCGTTGACTGATGGAACGCCAAGTGTGTGCTGTGTGCCCGTTTCGTGCCGTGTCGCCCCGGATCGTCCCGGGATATCCTGATAACTTGGAGCCTGCTTTCTGTACGCTACATGTTATCGCTGTTAGGGATCGCGTGTGCAGTGTAGGGAGGAGTTTTTTAGTCGGTAAGAGTCCGACACTACCCAATGGTACGGGCCTTTGGGTGTGCATGAGCATTTTCTCCTACCCACGCAAAAAGGGTAGCGGATCGTACGCGAACCAAAAAGCGATACAAGCGAAAAACTATTATAAAAAAGCGGTGAATATTAAAGAGAGCGAAATAATACTTAAGCCACGAATGCGAAAAGCGACTTAAGGGAATACTACCGCGAATCAAGCAGGAATCCCAAACTCTGGCTACCTTCAGCCTGTGGCAACATGCTCGTATCCACCAATTTCTACTAATGCGCGAACAGGTGGTAACCCCCTTCGCAATTTTTGATCCCGTTTCTACGTCTTGCTTACTTGGATTCCTCCACCACGGATATCTTGACGGTAGTTTGATGTAAGGTCCGGAATAAACTACATCTAGGATCTTCCTGTTTATCGAGTTGTTGGATTTACTTCGAAACTGACATGGGTATAACGTATGTCGTTTATTTAAATGCCAACAACTTAAGCTTAAAACAACCGAGCTCTTGTACAGATCTTTTTTTACCCGAAACTATCGAGTTCACAAGCAAAATAATTTCATACAACGAATGTGTGTTGTATATTTTCATCAATTATTCTTAAAGAGGAAATGCATCAGGAAGAGGGGAAACAGAACCTGCACAGGTGGAAGAAGACCTCTTTTCCATTCGATTAATAATACGAAACGCTCTTCAACAAAGTTAAAATCACAATTATCATTATCATATTTACACAAACTCAATGCTTCAGGTAATTACAGGGGGATAGTTCTTTTAAATATTCTTGGGAAAGTTTTTTGTAAAATAGTAAACGAAAGATTGAGGAAATGGGTTGAAAGAAATAAGATTTTAACCCCGGAGCAGGCGGGTTTTAGGAAGGGTTTCGCGACAGTGGATAATATATTTGTGATAAATGCAATCGTGGGCAAAGAGTTGAGACAGCAAGGGGGTAGAGTATATGCTTGTTTTATAGACTTTGAAAAAGCGTTCGATTCGGTGGTTAGGGGGTTGCTGTGGGCAAAGTTAACTAGCTTAGAGGTCTCATCAAAATTGATTAATTGGATTCGTGAATTGTACAAAAGAGCGTCTTTGGGAGTAAAATCGTTACGGGGGTCTGTTTCAGAGTCATTTAGTACGACGAGGGGGGTGCGACAAGGATGCCAACTTTCGCCACTGCTGTTCTCCCTATTCATAAATGATTTGCCAGAATTTCTAGGAAGGGTTGATACACATGCACCCTACATGGGGGGTAGACCTATTAATGCCCTTATATATGCAGATGACGTGATGCTAATATCCAGAACAAAAGTAGGCCTGCAAAGAGGACTTAGGAAATTAGAAGAATACTGCATGAAGTGGAAACTTAAAGTGAATGCCGCAAAAACGAAAATTGTAATTTTCAAGAAAGGAGGGAGAAGAGGGCAACGTGGAGTTTGATTTTATGGGGGATATATAGTAGAGGTGGTGGATAAGTTCACATATTTGGGGGTAGAGCTATCTGGAGCATGGGGTTGGAATAGCCATCAGAAAAAACAAATTGAAAAAGCGAAACCGGGGTTATTATTGATAAGAAGGGTCATGTAGAAGACTAAGAACTTTCCAGTGGGCTGGTTATTCAAAATTTTTGACGCCATGGTCCTGCCAATCTTAGGTTATGAGGTGTGGGAGCAGCAGATTGGTTAAATAGGGTAGGAGTACAGTTGTGCAGAGAGGTACTGGGGGTAGGAAAGGGGACATTAAGTGAGGGAGTACGCTGGGAGGTTGAAAGGGATAACGTAAGGTATATAATTGGCTACATTGATTAAAGGTGAAGGACGAGAACAACCTAGGTGAGCTCTTAGCCAAGGTTAGGTCGTTGAGGGAAGGGCTGGAGGTCAAGGGGAGGATTAAGTCCAGGAGCCTACTCAATACAGTGTTGTATATAACCCGTAGAATGAGAACCTGTTTTTGTGTAACATTCTGCATTTGTTTATAGTTTTGTTTAATTATTTGTGGTTTTGTTTTGTTTGTCCATATTTTCTTGTAGTATCCGAGAAGGGTGAACAATAATATATATAATTAAATTAAATACGTATAAATATAGTCTATCTATAATATATCCCAAGTTGAGGAGAGAAAGATCTCCGAAGTAAATGTAAGGAAAAAATCAGATTTTTTCTTTTTTTAGTTTTAGTTAGATTATAAGAGTTAATGTATGTATTCACCTTCCTTGCTACTTTGTTTATGGGTTTTGAATGTATGTACGTATGTATTGCATATTGTTCGTTACTATACTTTAGTGATAGCGTAAATTTAGCGATATATTGTAAAGCCCAAAGAGGGCACACAATTAGTCAATATATTATTATAATAATAATTTACACAAACTCAGCACAATAGCATTTGTAGCAGATTTTCAGCTGTGAAGTTTTCGAGAGCTTCAAAGCTTATAAGTATAGGTGTCTTGAATCTAACTTTTAAACTTTAAGAAATAAACTCATAGAAAAGTTCAAAGAAAGGTAGAAAGTAAGTTTCATTATTTATGTAAAATTTGAACTAAGAACACAATGAACTGTGGTTTTGGCTGTAAGTATAATACTATTTTTACTTCATCCGGAACAGCAGTAATTTGTTCTTTACTTCCCTAAGTTATTAGTATCGGAAGGCGTTCTTCTTTTCATTTTCGAGTATTTAAACCCGACAGTACTTTAACATCCCAGTAAACAGTCACTACATCTGGTACTTGGTTTTGAAAATCAGCTTTACGGCAGCGTGACATGGAAGGGCGTTCTTTCCGTTTTTCCTACAAATTCTTTGAATTGAGGACTTGCTCATTGGAAATTCGCCAATATTATGTTCAAGTGCCTCGATATTCCCTTCAAACTTGACATATATTTTTAAGTTTTCTCACGCAATCAGGTAAACATTTTCCCTTTCCCAATAGATAATGCATTCGTGAATAGCAAAGTTTGTGCTTTCATTGACAGTTAAATGCACTTCACGAGTATTGTACAACGGAACCGCCACAACTTGTCTATTAGAGGGTAGTTCCGTTCCCATTATTTGATGTTTGGTGTCTCCGGCCAAAAATATACTTTTTTTAGAACTTCGTGATCTTGGAACTTTTTACATCGTGATTCCAATGACAACAACACGTCTACTAACAATGTAGCAACCATAAGAGCAATTAGGCTCACGTTCGCTTAAGCCCATGAGTAGTAAGATGTTTCCGTCCAATTCGGCACGGGTTCCTGTCGCCCCAAATCACCCACTATTGTTTTAACATCATACAAAAAATTAAGAGGACATGTGTCTTTTTAAAAAAAATTTTTTTTTATTTTTATAAGACACTACCAAGTATATTTTGCACTTTCGCACTACTTTCTGTGGAATAAATCGATTCTGTATAAATGAATTATTATAAATTGGAATAAATAAATTTCTGTCATAAAAAAATTGAGTAAAAATAGAAAGATTCGTATTTTTTTATTCAAGGTGGTGGTTGAGACTAAGACTCTCAACTAAAGCTGGTGAAGCAAAGAAGAGAGGATTTATGTCCGGTCAAATATCGCGTTTCCCGTTGTTACTACCCCCTTGTGACTCAATTAACGGGCGATGGGATCGTTCTTTTCAGCCTTTCCGTTTCATTTCTCATGGCATTAAATTTTTTTGACATTGTATTACCTTATTGAAAGCTTTCGTATCATCTTCCCTACCTCTCCTGAGGAAAAAAAAATTCAGTTTTCAAGATTTAAGTTTTCTTTTGGTTGTTATTAAATTAAAGTCATTATAAAAGTCCAGTGTAAGCATCTTCTGACTATTTACATTCATACGTGGCATAAGTGGCAGTTAACGAATATAGTGTGGGTGCACTATTTTTAATCGGGCAGCACAAAATAGAACCTTTGGGGTTCCTTTTTAGAGCGAGACTGGTCAGAGGAAAGGAAGAGAGAACACAGTAAAAAGATGAAAAGTATTGGAGGAGGCGAAAATAAGAAGCGAAGAGGAAGTTTTGACGATGTGGTCTGAGGAAGTGGCTAAAACGAGGAAATAAAGTCGGGCTGCACAGTAATGTAGTATATAATTTTGGTGAAATTTTTTACTAAAATGTTTACTTTTTAACGTAACATTTAATAAAAATGAGTGTAAACAAACAAAAAATTTTAGTGATGATTTTATGTGTGTGATGTAATGATAGTGCTCAAAACAATATACTGAGATCTTAAAAAAATTTTACAAGTTTTTATAAAAATTATATTGCTTTAAACATACTCTAAGTGATGGGATTAAAAAAACATGATGTGATATTAATAATATTTAATCAAAAATGTTTTGAAATTTATTCACGATTTTTGCGCTCATAGAATACAAACCCTTTTAAGGCTCCTTACAACTGTCATTCCAAAAACAAATTGTTGACTAAAGGTACAGAAAATTAATTTAATGTATGAAAATGAATACATTTTTATTTTAGAAAAAAAAATGTAAATGTAACAAAACTGACTATGAACTAAGTATTTCAATTGATTTTCTTTCTTGTCACAAACCAACAACTTAGTAACTCGTGCCGTAATCACGTGGGTTATAACGTGACAAGCTCTAATAACGTCGTGGTAAAACGCCGTCATAATTGCCTGCCTCTTATTTTAGTTATCGCAAACAATTTACTCCTTCCTTTCATTTTTACAATTAAAAATTCTATTAAATGTTTCCAAGGAAATGTACACGTCACAGCAACAAGATTCTAATGTTGTGTTCTCAACTCTTCAACAGCTACTTTCATTGAATCAAGGTCAGATTTCTTCGACATTTACAAACATGTCACAAATCGGCATTTTCGAATTCCTTAGTTATTACATTTTGGGGCTGTGTTAGGAGAAGTAGTGTAGTGGTTAAAGTTCCTGACTTGGATGTAATGATCGTGAGTTCGAATCCTCCTCCCGCATCCTGTTATACCAAAAAAATAAGGGTGAAAAGCGATATTAAAACCACCACCACCGATTTAGGGGGTGTGTAACGAATAATAATTTTTTTTTTATCTTCAGATCCTCGATGAAATTCATTAATTCCTCAAACCAGAATTCGTATTTATTCCGTTAAAGTTTATAGCTTACATCCTTGACTTTTAATTTCACCGTCAATTGAAATTATTTAGAATTTGTACTTCCTCACGAGGAAGGTCCCTATCAGCATTTCAAATCCAGAGAGGACTGAACTCCAGCTCTAATGACATACACGGAACCATGCTATACAAATAAGGATGTGTTTGGTGGGATGTTAATACCACCAGCAGACGCAACCTAAGATCAACGGGAGGGAGAGGAAGAGGAAAATCAGGAACAGACTAAAGAGAAAGAGCAGGAATCGAGGAAAACTCTTTCAGCTCTTATGTAGAACTTCTGTAGCGGTAATTCCAGAAGTTTTCAACCTAACACTTCCTCTTCAATTTGTAAATAAAGATTATTACACTTAATACAATGAGGTTCATAAAGGAAGTGCCTTTACGGAATTTAAATTTAAAAGGCGGCAAAGAAGTGAAAATCCTAAGAGATGAACATACAGACAAGACCTCAACTTTTTAACATTTAACATGCATAATACTAGTATAGGGATTGAAAAAAATAACCAAAACGCAGCAATAAATATTAAAGATTTCTGGGATTAATTACTTGACCACAATAAAAAAATAAAAACATTAAATAGTAGTATTTTCCTTTCGAGAACAAGCTTTCAATGTCAATTTGATGAATTTTCGTATAAATTATCCAGAGGGAGAAAAACAATAAATATTAATATATCTGTATAGAAATTTTCAGTAAAAGAACTTGCTTTGTAAAAGAATAATTTCCCATTTCTTTTTCTTCTTATATTTAAATCACTGACGAGCTAGAAATTAAAAAGATGTGGTAAGGAAATTTCGTGTTATTATCAATGCAATAAGCTTTGCTACTTGAATTTCAACTAGATTGTTTCAATTTAATTTATTGAGTTGGTGGCTGATATTAAAAAAATAGAGAAATTTTTCATTCATATCACGAGGTAATTTAAAAATTCTAAGTTTTCTGTAAAAAAGGACAGAATACTTGCTTTTTAAAGGGTTACTAGAACGTACGAATATAAGTCCTTGTGTGTTTCAAAAAATTTTTTTCTTTTTAACTCCCCTTGCTTACTGTCTACAATACCTGTCTCCAAGCATGAGACATCATGTAGTCGTTCAGACTAGATTTGAGGTTATGTCTAAGGAGTAGACCAGAGTTTTAACTCCAAAGACGGTTTGGAAGAAGCCAGAGGAAGACTGGAGTTATGTGGGGAGAGGTAGAATAAAGAAAAGAAAGCAGGAGAGGAATAATAAGGTTAGACTAAGAGAAGCGTGTTTGAGAGTCGAGTGGTTTATGTCGTTTAAGATGTTTTTGGTCAAGGGGTTCGGAGATAAGTGAGGACGTAGGATTTGGGTGGTTCGCCAGTCTCGAGGAGTATTTGCGAGTGAATCTTTCAATTTCATTCTATACGGAGGGAACCCCCAGGTCATTGCGGATGATTTGGTTAGGAACAAACCATGAAGCATTCACCATGATTTGTAGAGTTTTCGATTTGAAAAGTTCCAGGATTTCGAGGTTAAAGTTGGAGGAGGAGGTCCAAAGCTGAATCCTGTAGGTCCGGATGGGTTGACTTTCAAAATTTTTGATTATTTTTTTAGTTTTCCATTTCTTTACTAGCACCTCCTACGAACTAAGCAACACAAACTTTACCTACACAGAGACAAAAGCAGAAAAGTGAGAAAAAGCAAGAAGGCTCGTCGCCCATTAATAGGAATAGGCGAGAGGTTTCAGAAATTGGACGTCAGACATTTGAATTATACAGGAGTATTATTTTAAAAGACAGCAATAACTGCACGCTTACAGTCTATAAGTGCAAAAAAAATAAAAATGTTTTACTATCGAGTTCGTTACATGCCGAGGTGTATATTTCTTCTGAGGGGAAGAAAAAACCAGAGACTGTTAGTTTCTGTAATAGCACAAAATATGGGGTCGACATTGTGGACCAAATTTGCAAAAAATACAGCACAAAAGCCGCTTTTAGGAGATGGCCCATGCATGTGTTTTACAACATACTAGACATAGCGGCCATCAATGCCTGGATTTCATACAACGAAATTTCACAGAAAAACCTTAAGAGAAAAGCTTTTTTGCTGCAGTTGGCACAAGAATTAAGAGGGGGTAGTGCAAAAGTGAAAAAAAGAGACTCCGGAAGTGGCTGGACCCTCCAATCCGTGCAAAAAGCGAAGAAAGTTTCAAGTCACTGGTTGCAAGGGGAACAAAACCTCGGGTTCTTGTGCATACTGTACGAAGGCGGTTTGCGGAAAATTCACTAAAGAGGTCCTGATACTATGTAAAAACTGTTCCTGATGAGTTTAGGTAAGTCAAAACAAAAATATCTGCGAATTTCAAGTGCTAGAAAAAGCTAAACCATGAGGGGTCAAATGACCCCTGCTGGCCGTTCTAGGTATATCTGATTCCCGGCCGTTCTTGTTTTAATTCAACAATACGTTCGTTTGAATATTATTTATTAACTCACAAGTCCAACGCACATAAAACATTTAGACATTAAACAAAACTTGGTCTGATACGTTCATGCTTTAGTACGACTCTGTTAAGTACTACGTCTTAACAGTAGTTGCTTGATTGCTGAAAGGGAACTAACCACCTGACTCGTTTATACGGTGACTGGAAAGCATGAATGATATTCTACCAGAGTAATTAACAATGAAAAATAGCAAGTGAATGCTACAGAAAGAATGATCTCTTTTAGATTACCACCCTTTGTCTATTCTCGCTAGCTCCTTTTATCGAGCAGCTTATTTGCATTCGAAGTCAACTTCTTTTATTACACTTTAGCAGTAAACTGGTATTCTAAAAATTTTTTATCCACATCACATTCTTCCTCAAGTCCTTAACAAAACCCATGCTCTAAAAAGCAAACTCTCATCTTAAATATGTTTAATTTCTTTCTTGCGCCTTTAAGGAAGGGAACGGTTTTAGGGAAATTTTGCAAGAATAAACATTTTATGTGCGTTGCCGATGTGCCGTATAAACTGAACGAGTGAACTAAAAAAGTTCAGTTCATACGTGGGCAAAGAGTAAAGAGTATTCCTATACCTGCTAACCTTTCTCTTTTGTACACTTCAAATTACCCTCACCTTCTTAACTATGGTATTCTTTCGTCACAACTATAATTCTGTATCAAACACTATCCCTTATTCTTTTAATCCGAGAAATTATTATTAATAATCCTCGGACGAAGCTAAAGTTCAATTTATACAAAATGCTTTTGGTTTTTAACTTAAAATAAAATAATAATAATATATTTTTCTATTTCGCCCGAGAGCATTAGAGTTTTTTAACTTAAACCATTAAGTACAGAATTTTTTTTTAATTTTTGCTTTATTTACATAGTAGTTTAGATATTGTGATGTTTACATAGTAGTGCATTATTTACATGTAGTTTATTTACATCCCAATAGTAAGGAAAACATGTTTTTTTCACTTTTTACATTATCAACATTTTCAAAAATCGCAATTTTAGTCCGATCTCCAAACGGGGATCATGCCACATGCCGTGTACTTTTAATACTATGTCTGAAAGCATTGGATATGTAGGCTAGCATCACATATTTCACATTGTTTCCTTGAATTTCTATCTCTTTAGTTCTGCACCATAATTTACCCTAAGACAAGGGCCTAATATGTCCATGATTGGTCAATAGTCTTATGCAACTGTTGCCATTCTATGTGACAGCCAGTGTTGGAAGAATCAAATCGGTGGCCGTAAGTCCTCCTCGTTGTTATTTCATATCTTTGTCTGCTCCAATTTGTCATCCTGTTCAATAGAACAGCTCCTGTAGCTCGTACATTGATATCTTGTAAGTGTTTCATAAGAGAGGTTCCGGTGAAAATACTGTCATATTTCGTGTTTCCAAAATAGAAATCATCATTAGGACAACCGATGTTCCGAGTCCGCTCATTGATGCGTTATCATCAATACCTCTTGGTTTGCCTTCATACCCTTGCACTTGATAACAACAGCCAGTTTTAAGCAACAGACCGCCCACTGCTTGAATCCAAACCGAATAGGCTTACACCCAATGTATTCCTTTAGGTAATGATGTCCAGAATATCGAAATTTCTATTTTCAAACGAATGCTTTACATTACATTGCTAAATTTTTGGGAATACTTATTTTCTCTGGGCATTCTTATTACCTTCCTCAAGAAAAGCTTTACTGGTGTGGAGATATGGATATAAACATTGAAAGCATTTTGTCTATCGATTCTGACATTTTCTGAAAAGACTCCAAATAGCAGTAAGTTCTTGTTCACCTGGTCAACCAGTGGTCGAATTTTGAACAGTTTATCACGTTCCTGTGGTACCATGTACCACAGGAACGTGATAAACTGTTCTACGTACATTGTACGTCAGTATTGTCAGTCGGAGTTTTTACTGATGTGAAGGTACCGTTCGATTTCTAATTGTCTTTTTACGACTTATGCATTTTCTTATGCTTTCAATGTTTATACCATATCTTCACACCAGCAAAGCTTTTCTTGAGGAAGGTAATAAGATTGTCCAGAGGAAATAAGTATTCCCAAAAATTTCGAAAGCATTCGTTTGAAAATAGAAATTTCAACATCTATTCGGAATCTCAACAATATCTATAGGCTCTTTGTCAGCATCTCCATGTTAACAAGATAGTAAGACATCACAGTGCATTCAACCATCGATGTCCCTTAAAGAAATAAAACTTTGAGAAGCCATAACCCGCAGAATACAAATCCAATATATTGTACAATACGTAGAAGTACTCTGCATGGAACATGATCCCCAAATGGGGATCGAGATATTTGGGGCCGTATTCCCCACTTAAGTTACAGCAGCATCATGGAATCTTTACTAAATTATACAGTACTCATCAACAATTAAAAATAATTTGCCAATTTGGAAATTAACCTCCGAGAAAATAATTTTTATTCTCGTTCAAAATTAACGAAACTCACTAACGACAGAAAATCGCGACTGGCGTGATAAAATGACCTTTTCTGACCAAGGGGATGCATGTGCGTGGTCAGCTTCGGTGTGTTTATATTGGTGAGATCCTACTAAACCACGTGAACGTCGAATTTTTGTCCCCGAGGTCAGATGGAAATTGTAGGTGCGTTTAAGCACTTGATCCTCAAATGGGGATCATGATATGAAATGGGTTAAAATAAACCAAGGTTAAGATTTTTTTCAGTAATTAATTAGGCCAAGACATTATTATCAATTATAATAATATCATTTTGTATCGTTCATAATGATGTGTCGTCGATAACAGTCGATACAGAATAACGAAAGTAGCTTACAGTTTTAGGGGCTTAAATAAACTTCATATACACTCAATAAACCATACCTCCTTCTATGCTAGATAGTTGTAAAAACTGTTAAAACTAAACAGTCGTAGTGATGTACAATTAAAAATGGCTGAGAATATTTTTTGTACGAATGCGATTTTTCTTATAAAAATACAAGAAATAAAGTAGGTGTTTCGAAGAAAATGAACACCGTTTTGTTGATTGCAAAGTGCAATTTCGGACATGTTAATATTGGTTAGTTTTAAGAGAGTCTCACAACGAAATTCGGTGAGCACATATGCTTGTTAACTCGGTTTCGGAATATATGTATATTATTTTTATTTTATACAGTAGGTGTTTATCAGTGGTGAGGAAGTTTTTAATAAACCTTTGTCATCCATCCAGCTGATCGAAGTGAGTGTTGAAAAAGTTTGGTAGAAACTTGCCGTAGACCTCAACAAAGTGTTGAAGTTGGCGTATAAAATTATACGAAAGTACTTTACTTAAAATATTCGACCTGTATAATTTGCTTAACAGTATTATCAAATACATTATAAATCATTCATCAATGGATTCAATTGTAAAAATCAAGAGATTCGAAATTGTTGAACCAACATTACTCAAATACTAAACAGGAGGTGAATTTTTTTAATTATAAACGTTAATTATCTTTGTAATTAAACCGTAGATCTTATGAGGACTACCGAACAATTTCTGAATTTACCCTGTAGGCAGTACTTCTTGAGGTGATTAGAAAATTAGGAGAAAAAAAAGAAGAACACCAAGAACAATAACAGTAAAGGATTTTATTCAACGAGATTCGACAAGAAGGGAAGTACTGATCGACGGGTTCATTTCTAAATTGAATTATTGTAATTAAGGATTATGGTTAAGTATTCAATGTAAAGGATATATGGTACTCCTCCTAAGCTGAACCTGGGAGTAGAACATATCAAAACATTATTTGGAATACCAATACTAATTGGACCTTTACAATCATTATGTCTGTCTATAGGAGTTATGGTCAGAAGTTCGATTACCCTCCCACATTCCGTTGTACCCAAGGGTGAAAACAAGAACAAGAACAACATCAATATTTCATGTAATATTTTTCACCCTGCACAGTCAACATTTCTAAAATTTGAACCCTTACATTCATAATAAAAAGAATTCAGTAACAAAGAACCTCTATGGATTTTACAAAGTCTAAGTTAATGAAGTGGGCAACAATTTTTAAAATTCCCTGGATGAAAAGTAAAGAAAAAATGTACACCAACCGGATAACAGGGAGAATGTAATTAGTAATCAGAGCGACATTGTTAGATTTTAGAATTGACAAACCACATCGAAAAACGTCCCTCTTTTTCATACTGCTCATGTTTTCGTCGTTCTGATTATCACTTGTAAAGCCCATTCATTTCACCCTTTCATTGAACTATCTTTATTTAATGCATGTATTCAGTAGTCTCAAAACATGTTCCCATATACTGTATTTACCGCAACTTTTTTATGGGCTAAGAGTGGAAAGAACTGCTATTTTAGCATATAATGAAGCACTCCGTAAAAAACCCTAACTTTCGCTAACTCAGGGCTTTTGGAATCATCACCGTGATGACTAATGTTGGATACGAAATTCATTTTCTAGCAGGCTGCGACAGGCGTTGTTCCGGCCAATCAGACTCGACGGCGATTACCTGTGCAGCTCCCAGTTACTTTTACGCATTTTGTCGAGTATCGTGTCGCATTCATTCCAGGGCATTTTATGCACACAACAGAAAAGGTAAAAGGTACAGGTGAATTTTCCTTCCACACCCATCCCATAAGGTTCATCTGTCCTGGACTCCTTGCCTCAGGAACACAGGTAAGTCAAACGCATTCATTATTTTTTTATTCTCTCACTTGGTCACAAACCAGCGCATTTTCGCACTTACGCAACGCACACACAACTAATTTTAATATGTAAATAGTAATAGTAATAGTGTATATTTAAAATGATACATTAGGACTGCGTAAATTTGAATAAAATTAATACTATTATTTGGCACTACCGCTCATTCAGAGCCTTGGCCTTCGCAGTCACAGCCGCCCAGCGAGTCCGGTCCACTGCAACAGTCCTCCACCTACCCATTCCCAGTGCTTTTAGGTCCTCCTCCACCTCTTCGAGCTCCTCCATCTCTTTTTTGGTCTGCCCTTTTGTCGGTTGTCGTTTTCCCAAGGGTTTTTTCATTAGGGTAAATACCTAAAACGGTATTCTCTCTGGTTCAATCCTGGCCTGGTGTCCAGCCAACCTCAAGTTGTCCCGTAGGTAGCGGGGGATTTTTAAGCGGGTCCTGAATTTCTGTGTTGGTTCAGAGACGCAAAACATCGTTCCCTTATAAAGAGCTGATCTTCCTGAGGTTTTTCCTTTTCCATCGGTCCAGCAGCTGTTTTTCCTGGGTGCTTAGGGTCCACTCTTCACTGCCATACATAAGGATTGGTTTGATTGTCTTCAAGTATATATTCCTTTTAGTTTCACGAAAGATATGCCGGGAGTTAATGACTTTCAGGAGGGCGAAGTTTCCCTGGTTTATTCTTTCTTTGATTTCTTCCAGTGTTATTTACTTTGGTAATTCTGGATCCTAGATATTTAGAGTCCTCCTCTCTGTCAAATGATATAACTTCAGCAGTGAGGTTATTTGTGCGACAAGGGCCTATGCACAGGATTATATATTTCGTTTCCGTGGTGCTAACATCTAAACCAACCACCTTTACTGATTCTTTGAGCTCCAGATAGACATTTTTATAGTTTTTCCAAACCTTCAGGAAGGGTCCCATCATCTGCATACGCCAGAAATTGAAGCATTTTACAGGTCTCGGCTTGATGAAATGGTGTAGGACACCTTCTCTCTTGATTATAACTTGTTTCAAAACTGTTTCTTGAATAAAATTATATTATAAATACCTGTTTTAAATAGTGCACAGTCAGACACGGACTCACGTGTTAGTTTATAAAAATTTATTTTTGGCTCTTCACTTTTAAATAGTTTTTACTTGAAAAACTAAAAGTCGTTAAGTGAAAAATCTTAAACAATCTCAGATAGATTTTAATATAATTGGAAATCTTTAATAAATTTCAGTTCCAATTTAGAAGTTTCAATTAGAGCAAAGACACTCAATAAAAGCCGAGAGTGAGGGGGTATTTCTTTCAGGTCAGTTCCAAGCCACTTCTTGATAACTTTTAAACTGTCAGCACAGGAGGTATTGATATGGAAATACCGACTGCAGGTTAAAAACGGAAAAATTTGAACATATTGTATTTTGAATTTTAAACTTACTTTACTTGCTTACGTACTTTTCATGAACCCCCTCACCCGTTAAGGTCGCGGGGTGAGGGAAGCAATCAAGGACTTCCAACTGGAACGATCCTCCGCTGTCGAGGTCAGAGAACTAGGGGTTATCAGACAGGATTTTTAATTTTAAATGTCTCGAATTTCTGCCCTTAAAAAAGAGTTACTGTAAAAGACTGTTGCCAAATAATAGGAGAAGTGGTATCAAATAAATCAATGATTGAATAACTTTCTAAGAAAAATAGTCAACTAATTGTATTTTGTATTTATAAAACCTTTAAGTATAAAACAGACGTTTAAGTATAACATCGGCGGCCAGCAGATTTTTTTATGAAAACATTAGAGACGAAACTAAAACCTTATTTAGAGAAACACCAACCAGTGGAGCAAGCGGGATTTAGAACGGGCTTCTCCACGATTGACCACATACATGTTGTTAACCAAATGATAGAAAAATCATTGGAATACAGTCTAACATTATATATGGCTTTTATTGACTACGAAAAGGCATTCGACACAATCCTTCACGAGTATATGTATTCCGCGTTATGGGCACAGGGAGTTCCCCCCGAGTATATAAGACTAATTAGGAACATTTATTCCAACAATATGGCTCGTATAGTCTTGGATGGGAAAGGAGATTATTTTCATCTTCGTCGAGGGGTACGACAGGGGAGATCCACTTTCCCCACTTCTCTTTAACTGCGTCCTACAACAAGTGTGCAGCAATCTAAACTGGAACTGCCCGAGATATGGTGTGGAGGTGAATAGACAACGACTAACGCACCTGAGGTTTGCTGATGACATAGTGCTTTTTGCCACTACAAACGAAAAGCTGGAGAGAATGATTGTGGAACTAGCCTCTGCTTCAAATAAGGCAGGGCTAAAAATTAACGAAAAGAAGACAGTCATCCTAACTAACGGCACCAAACCAGTAATCCAGCTGGACGGAAAAGCACTGGCATATGTCGAGCAAACTATATATTTAGGACAAATAATAAGTTTTAAGAACAGAACAGAAATAGAGGTGCGCAGGAGAGCAGCGACAGCTTGGAAGAAATTCTGGGCTCTCAAAGGTATCCTAAAAAATTCGAACGTAGGAATTAGAAAGCGCGGACAAATACTCCAGAGCTGTATTTTTCCAACTTTACTCTACGGCTGTCAGACCTGGGCTATGACCCGGAAAACCGAAGAAATAATAAGGACGACTCAAAGAGCCATGGAGAGGAGCATCAGAGGTGTTAGGCTTATCGATAAGATAAGCAGCCTATCGATAAGGAATGAAGTAGGTACCGAAGATGCTGTTCAGTTCATCAAGAGGATGAAATGGAAGTGGGCTGGTCACCTTATGAGGGCAAGTGAGGAAGCTGGACCAAAGTGACCACGCTCTGGACTCCAGCTCTGGGGCACAGAAAAAAGAGAAGGAGGTGGGAGGACGACCTCGTTAGCTTTGCTGGTTCCCAGTGGCATAGAAGAGCAAAAAACAAAACACTGTGGAGAGCAGCGGGAGAGGCTTTTGCCCGGGATGGGCCTAGTAGATATTATAATCTTAATTAATGTAAAAATTACTAATGTAAAAAACTAATGTAATTACTAATATAGGCTTTTATTATTATTATTATTATTATTATTATTTATAAAACCTTATGAATAATTTAATGTCTGTATTTTCTAAATTGTATTTAACTTGTCATAACCGAATGAAAACCACCAAAAGGATTTGTCGTTTTTTAAAAAGCTGACTTTTATAAATCTAAAAATTAAAAAGAAGATACAAAGATTGTAGATAAAACCCTTTCTTTTGAAAGGATAAAAAGTGCTTTAGAAGGCAGAAAGAGACAGAGGAAAAATGGTTTCAGAATCAAATCATTGTTGCTTAGTAAGGTTTCTAATCAAAATAAACTCTCACGATGCTTATACGTGGTTTGTTGGCAAAATTTTTCAAGCCAACAATTATCGTTTCTTAATTTTTAATGTTATTACAACAAAATTTTAACTAATTTGTTAAAACAAAGAAAATAGGGAGTAAGAATCTTTACACGACAAAGAATCAGCCAAGAGATAAAAAATAAATGAGGAGCAGGGCTCGGCAACGTACGGCCATTTGCAACTTTTTGTATGGCCCCCCAAAACACCAATATATTAATAATTATATTTACAATATGGAGCAAAAGTGAACAAATATTCGCCACTAAATCAAAATTCCTGTTTAAAATTCGGATTTATCGATAAACAAAATTAATTTTCATCTTATATGTTACCTGTATCCTATTAATGTAACACACAGGAGCCGACTAAGTTACACAATAAATTTTTAAACCCTTTTTGGAATGAAATTTTACGGGCGCTCCCTCGTTCAGTTTTGCACCTTACTGTTTCGCGACTTTTCATTCCATTTTTTAGACCTTTGCAATTTATATTTTTTTCTCAATTTCGTGAAATAAAGCAGTTTACAGTTGGCGACCCCTTGTTCACTTCTCCTCCATAGTGTATGTTAAGACATATGAAGCTGGAATTGTTTTTTCTTTTTCCTCCTTTTAAGAATTGTAAACTTTTTGTTTTCTGACATTATCAATTATTTGTTATGTAACAATTTTTATTTGACATGTCAATTATTTCTAAATGCTGTTATAAATATATTATTATTAGTTAATATTATTAATTTATTATAAGTATATTAGTAATAAATTTTTTCTATATTTATTATTGATAATATTTATAGGCCTGCTCATACGTGATATAAAAGCACTAATTAAGTTACATTTGAATGTGCAGCTCGCTTAAAGAAAAATACTACTACTTTTCATGGACCCGCTCATCCTTGGCGGAGTCCAACGGACACATCGAAAGGCTTCGACGTGACGCCATTTATCCTAACGCAGCTCCTGCATCCCCCGTACAATGATCCGATGGCCCTCAAGAGGGAACCACCGATGCCATATGTCTGGAGGACCTCCCAGAGTCTCCCGCGAGGACCCGGTCGTAGGTCGATGAAACACGCAAAGACTGGTCGGGCGTACTCCCAGGACCACTCAAGGATGAGCTTCAGGGTCAGGAGCATGTCGGTCGTGCTTCTTCCGGGACGGAATCCACATTGACCCTTCCCCAGCCTGTCCTCGACCACGGATCTGCAACGGGCATCCAGCACCTTCGCAAAGACTTTCCCGGGGAGACTTAGCAGGGTGATGCCCTATAATGGAACAATCCTCCTGCTCCTTTCTTAAAGATTGGGACAATCACCCCGGTCTGCCAATCCTCCGGTGCTGTTCCTTCCTGCCAGGCCACCTTAATGACGCGAGTGAGCCAAAGGACTCCCTCTTCCCCTAGCGCCTTCAACGTCTCGGGCCGAATTTCATCCACACCAGCAGCTTTGCCGCTCTTGAGCGATTTAATCGGCCGAGCGACTTCGGACACGGTGGGACTATTCTCCGCCCCAAGTGTGGCGCGGTTCTGGGTGCCCTGAGTTGAATTGAGCAACTCCGAGAAGTACTCTCTCCAACGAGCAAGGATGGCCCTCTCCACGAAGAGGAGAGTGCCGTCTTTGGATTATACCCCTCGAACAGCATCCTAATTCCTCCGTCTGAGGCGGCGGATGGTTTGCCAAAACCCTTTCCTGGCAGATCCGTAGTCGGATTCAAGCTGCTCTTCTTCTTTAATGGCCCGCCGGACATCCGGGCCTCCTCACCACGGAGTCCGTCTGCAGCCACCGGCCGCCACGCCAAGCCGCTTCACCCCACAAGCTGCCTCCGCGGAATCGACGGCTGGTTTAAACAGACACCATTCCTCCTCCACTTCAGCAAAGAGCGGTGGAGGTTGCTCGATTCTATCCTTTATGCGGTGAGCAAAAGATTCCCGAACCTCTTCGTTCCGGAGCTTCTCCCACATCACGAGTCGGTACTCCGACCGGGCGCTTCTGTGGTTCGGCCCCGTCCCCCCTCCAGGTCGAGCTCACACACCACCAGATGGTGGTCGGTTGACAGCTCAGCCCCTCTCATAACCCTCACGTCGCACACGATCCGCCTCGCACACATTGGCACCATGACAAAGTCTATAATAGACTTCTGCCCAAGTGTGTCACGGCACCAAGTGTACTTGTGGACGTCCCCTGTGCTGGAAGAAGGTGTTCATGATCGCCAGGCCACAAAGGCGTAGGGATGTGGCGACCCCACCGCCCAGTGATTTCACACTGCAATCAGCCTCCCAACCCTAAGGTGTTAGGCGACCCGTGCTGATGGGGTGTGTGACACAAAGGGAGTTGTGCCGTGAACGGCAGGGGGATACCTGGCGCCCTCCTCGAGCAAGTAGCCTTACCCAGGTACACACTGTCTGGGTGGAACTCCATCTCTCCCTTAAACCCCCACGATATTAGACAAGACAACAATGGACTTGCCATCCGTTTCGGGGATCGCGGGGGTAGGGTGCAATGCCCGAGGGGGGGGCAATATAAGACGGACAACTGGAGTTGTTGGTAAAGAAAAATTATTTTGAAAATGTCCCCGCCGTCCGAAAAAGGTTGCCGACCCCTGATGTAAATAATTAAATCATCCATTTATGAAAATCAAGAATCGTTTTCCAATTTGACATACTCGTTTTACACTTTCCAGTCGACTAATACACCAACTTTAACTCTTAATACAACAAAAAATGGACTTATACCACTTTCGAAGTATATGGTCAACGATATTCACAAGAATGAACTTTTTAAGGTCGGAATTAAGGACATGAAGGTAATCGGAGTGCTGGAATAAACAAACAAGTAAATAAAAGGTGTTCTCTGGGAAAAATTATATTGTTTACAATTTGACTAATGATGTTTGTTTTTTGTTCTTTGTGTCCTTCCATTTGCTTAGACTTGAAAAAGTCTTTTTGTTTGTTTATCTTCGATAGCCTCTAACTTTTCCTTGTCAATAGGAAATGTATTTTGAGCGCGCTGTTGTTTAGAATGATTTCCTCTTAACTGAATCAAGCCATACATGGAAATTTCAATTTTGACTTTCATTAAAATGAATAGGCTAGTACTGGTGTATTGTATTTTAAACTTAGGACGGTTTAAAAAGAAATCAGATTCACGTGTAAAATGTTGCAATTGTTCCAAAAACTCATCACTCAACTTGGACGAACTTGAGGCAAATATGGCAACGAGAGAGATTTGTAGTTTGTAATTGAGGAAGCGTTTGGCAGACCTGGGAGGGAAGTTATGACTTTTGTGTGAAACGAACCATCAAGACAAGAAGTTTTCAGAAAAAAAGGGTAAACTCTGATTGTGCGCTAGCCGGATGAGTTAAAAATAGCTGTTTTGTAAACTTTTCTCATGGCGTAGATAATTTTCAATTTAATTCAATTTAACATTCCGAATTTGGGAATTAGAGCCTTCATCACCAAAAATTTTTTTTTTTATATTATATTTCGTTGATTTATTTTACAAAAATATATCAATTTTATATACAACAAATAACCAACTATATACACTACACTAACACACTAACTATACACTTAGCCCTACACCACCCCCTACACAATACATGAAACACACACTAAGCTTTCGCCATCTTCTTGAAAAATTTCCTTAAGAATGCGGCAACTGCTGGCAAATTCTCCTTCTGCCCAAGGATTTCCCAGACAGATTGACCGTCAATATTCTTACTCCTCGCTTCCTCCATAGCCGGGCAATCTAGTAGTACGCTCAACCCAGCTCGTTTGAAAGTCCTTTGGTGTTCACCAGTTCTTACTGAAACAATGTCCAGGATTTCTCATTCTTTAAAACATGTTTATTTTCAGAATTAACCCATTACCTCATTTCTTTTTTTTCTTTCTCATTTGCACACGTCCATCTTCTGTAGTTTTACTTATTTTTTCCAACTTATCTACTTTTAAGAGGTAAGGTTTAAAAAAAAAATTCCTCTGCAATGTCGTCTCAAAGCACTGTTATCTAAGCAATTTAAAGAATCCCGTTTGCTTTGTCATTTGGCTTACGTAAGTTATTGGAAAGAATAAAATTAACTGGCAGTGGTAGATTTTTGTAGTCGAGAATAGAGGATTATCTCTCGATTTTAAGTAAGTTTAGAAAATGTTTGTTTTCCCAGGATAGAAAACACTTCAATGTCCAAAATCATACAAGAAAATAAAGAAGAAATTGAGGGAGTAGGTAAATAAAGTAATTGGAAAGAGAGTATACAAAGAAAGTGAGACAATAGGAAGTAAATAGATGTAATAACAAACATGTATTTGGAAATTGAAACCCTGCAGCTCTGAGAATTGCATTTGATCAAATTTTGATTAATGAATCCTTTCCTAAGCTGGGACCATATTTTGTACATGTGACGTCATTGCCGTCGCGGCGCCACTTATTTGTTAGGCGACCTCTTCTAATTGACAGGCTTCTTCCTTTTTTCCTCCTTCCATCTTCATCAGGGCTTCTCACAAATAACGTGACTTCCCATTCTACAATTTTATGAGGTTTCCACGAGGGAGAAAGAGTACTGAGTTATTGAGATTCGAGTTTGATTAATAAGTGGAAAAGCCAAGTTTATTTCATTTTTTAATCAATGAAAAACAAGGCACTGAAATACGAAATTTCTATATTGTGAAATAATTTGAATCAATGTGGACATCAAAGGCATTTCACGCGTATTCATCTACTAATAATTTTTAGTCAAGTATTACAATATGTTTCCGAAAGTTTAAGACCAGTTTTAGGAAAACGAAGAAACAACGCAACTCAAAACTTTGTTAAAAATTTCAAAACAAAATTTAATGGTTGCAAAACACACAACATAAGAAATAAAATTTATTCGAATATAAACAAATTATGAATAATTTATTTTAATAATGATACAAAAATTTATATTATTTTTTATAATCGAAAAAACCTTTCACACACTGAATCATTTTTTAAAGCGGTTTTGACATTCTGGTTGCCTTGATTGCCTTTAGTTGTAAGAAAAGTCGAAACGTATGGGAAAAGGTAACAGGAAATTATCCTATTTTTTAAAAAATTTGACGCGGCGTAATAACTAATAGTTATATACTAACTTTAATAATAACAGCCACAAAAATCATTCTGTAAATTAATTTATAAATTGTTTCTTGTTTGATATCAATACATCTCTTCAAAGAATGCGGGAGACCTAGTGTAGTGGTTATGATCCTGACTTGGACGTTATGGTCTTGAGTTCGAGTCCTCCTCCCGCACCCTGTCATACCCAGGAAAAAGAGTGACAAATGGGATTTAAAACAAATTTTCTTCAAAGCGTTCTACATGCCTTTTTGTGAGGAAGGATAGCTATTTTTGTCATTTGGATTTTTCAGCCTTGGAGAAAGCTACTCTTGTTATTTGGGCAGCTTTTCGGAAAGGAACCTTCCGTGACAAATAGCCATTGTTCCCGCGGCGTTGTCGGAGAGGTATTTACAACTCTTGATTTATTGCCCGGATTCGACCAAAAACTTATTTTGACGGCAGCCTTTTCGGCAAAAATTCCAGACATGGGGTCTTGTCAACAAGGGTCATTATTTTTTCACTTCAATCTCGATCAGTCTAAGATCAACCTCACATTCGTTTTTCTTGCTCTGCAGTTTTCGGACGACAACACATTCAAACAAATTACCTTCCCTTAATTGTCGCATTACAGTCGTAAGTTACAGAGGTTTGAAACATTTGGTTCACATCAACACGAACTTCTGGCTCAGTGCACAACGACAAAATTAAACTTAGGAAAAAAATTAAATAAAATATTTATTTAAATTACATCAAACAAGTTGAGCGTGAACAATAAAATAAAAATATAACCACCAAAATTGAAGTTGCATTGAAAGACTGTTGAAACTATCTTAAAATTGAAACTCTAATTGAAATTGAAACTTGTTGTTGTTACTCCTCCAAACAGCGGATTGAACAAAGTCTCATAATCTTTGACCTCCAGTTTCAGATCTTCTGCAGTCATATGAGACAGATAAGATTTGTAACATCCAGAATCAAAAAGTGTCTTAACCCTTTTTTCGACTCCCTTGTGACTTATCTTTACCATCAACACAGGAAGGTAACTTGCACTGTTGCTATTAATATGAAAACATCAATTTGGGCTCTCTGAAGAAGACTTAGCGGGCTTCTCCTCTGAGGTCGACTCGTCTCTCTTTAGTTTGCTACCCAACAAGGTGACAAGAAAATTACTACAGAGTACACACATTCTCCTATTCGTACAAGTCCTGAACCCATGCAACAAAAACAAGCCCTTTCCCTATGAACAATTTTCTTCCTCTCCTCAAGTGATAGCTCTTTGGCTACACCACAATCTTCACTTAGGTGGCGTGGTTTTTTGCAAAGGATGCAACTCCTATTCCTATCGCTAACTTTTATAAAAGTCGCGATAGTAGGAGCGCTCACGATCTTTTCCTGAAATTCAGATCCACCGAAGGTATCCTTGATGTCTTTCGCCTACTCTCCACTTCACATTTCAAAAATTCAAACACCAAATCCAAATCGTCGCGTTTTTCAGGTGCTTCACTCTGAGAGAGTGACAGAGATGCCACCTTAATAAGAGGCCCTGCGGCAGAAGCCTATACCAACACGAACAGAATCACACTGAAACCCTTCTGTACCTCCAAAGTATGCAGAGTCCTTTGTTTACCTCGTATTTGTATTATACTGTTTTAAATGATTGGTGATTGATTGTATTGGTTGTTTGATCGTTTAGATATAGAAAAATAAATACATTTTTTTTACGTCAATGCAGACATACCGAAACGCTATTGTTGTTTAAAGTCTTACTTTCAATTCATCGAGTTCACAGCATGTAAAGTGCAGGTCATCTTGGGAATTTTGCACTTTACTGGTTAAAGTGAGAAGTGAAACAATTTATCGCACCAAAACGGTATTGATTTTCTATACACTCATGTTACGTCCTTGATTGCTGGTAGCGAAGGATAGGCGCTAACGAAGACTTTAAGTTTTCGAGATGTGACTTTACCGCCATGCACTCAAGACTGCCTCGACGAGACGATTGAAAAAATGCGGAAGTGCTGATTCGTATGGGTAAAGAAAAGGAGTTGCTGTACGAAGTTAAGCGTCGAAAACTGCAATACGTCAGACACGTACTGCGAAATGACAATTATAAATTACTCCCGTTCATCATGGATGGGAAAATAAAAAGAAAGCGACTCCCTGGCAGAAGGAAAGCTTCGTGGCTCAAGAACTTAAGAGATTGGTTCGGTGTGACATCCACCGCCCTATTTCTAGCAACAGCTTTCCAAATCACCATAGCCCTGTTGGTTGCCAACATTTGACGCGAAGACGGCACATAATAATGATAATGATAATAACGTATCATGCTGCTTATTGTGAACTTTTTCTAGAAAGTAATTTTAAAGAATAATAAATGTACAATCAGTTCTTTCAATGATGATTTAAACTTATGTGTAACAGTTCATTTTTCTGTCAAGAATTCTGTATGACGGAGCAGTTTTATGTAAGTGAAATTCTATCAGTTTAAATGTCAAAACCGAAACAAATAAAAGGTAGAAAGCAAAACAGATTTAATGAACAAATTGACTTTTTCGGCTTTCAGCTTTATAAAAACATACAGGTCAACATCTATTTTGTTTTTTTATTGTCAATTAAAGCAAATTTCTTTTTCATTATTCTCTAATCCGACGTTAGTTTTACGATAATCGTTTTGTATTCATAATAAAAATATTTTCCTCGATTTAATTTTCCTAGCAACAGAATAGAATGGAGGCGTTCAGAGAGAGGGAGAGAAAAATTATCGCTAAAAATGACTTGGTGGGGGAAAATACTGTATGTGATACTATCACCAATTTTGCTTATTAAACAGATTTTCAGAGGAAGCCCTTTTTTTAATTTTTCAACATACTTTATTTTTAGAAGACTTAAAATTTTTGATCAAAAGAGACTTTTTGGGAGAACTTCGTGCTCATAAATCTTCTTCGAACTGTTCTGGTACTTATTTTAGTATCAGTGCCTCCCGTAAATTCCCATCTTACATTCTCAGCGGTTTTAAAGCGCATTAGAAGGTTTATGCGTTTTATAATGCGATCCTCCACCCCTGTCGTCTTTTTGACTCGTCCTCAGCCTTGGTTTTTTCGTAATTTTTTAAAAAATTGCTAACGGAACATTTGCTAAAGCCAACCCTTGCCCTAATCATCCGGATACTTAAATTTTTCGCCCATTTAGTTGAGCTCACTCATTCTCCTTATCGGAACCATATTCTCGATTATACTGACCAATTGGCTTAACAGGAAAAAAATTTTTTGACCCAAAACATTGTCGAAACTTGATATTAAACAAAAAAATCATTTGGAGGGGAGATATACCTGAATCCTGACGAACAGGGAAAGTACTTTTTACGCATGCCACTCCCTATCCGGATTTTTTTGGCCGCTACTGTATCTTTGCAATAAATAGCGCCAAATTATATATACAAAATCATTTTAGGTTTGATATTGCTCTATAAGTTTTTGTGACTTTATTGGAAGAAAGAACTTGATTATGAAGATTAGAATTTAAATCTCAAAAATTTTTGTTTGAAAATAAAATGAGAGTGTAAACAAGGAAGAAAACATCTGCTAAGTAGAACATAATGGTGAATTCTTAAATAGAAACTCATGATCAACAACGTGATCAGAATTATCAAGACCCGTTCGTTGTAAGTGGATTACATCGAAAAAGAAAATCACTTCTTTCCATTTTAAAAATTGTTCAGAATATTCAAGACAGAATTTGTAAGGCTATGAAATACCTTTTCTTTTTCTTTCATTCCTTTCTCCCTCCCGGAACGTCCATTGAGGTTATCACCATGGCAGTATTCCTTCCAACTGGCATTCTTGAGGGGCTTAGCGAAGACAAGGTATCTCTAATAATGGACAGAGGAAGATGTCTTCATTTTAGCAGCTCAGTTTGTTGTTATGCAAGCCTTACAGACTCGTAATACTCTTGAAGACATGTTCAAGCTCGGAGATCATCCACCGCGTGTCGCCTGAAAACTAAGATCCAAGCTGAATTCATCTATCAGGAATCTTCCAAAATTTATGAGGATTGAGTCGATGATGCGCTTTCTTGGAGGTCACTCAGAGCTCTGATGAGCTATGAGTCGGTCTTTATGTTCCTAGGGTTTGCCATTCGGCTCGTTTCTCCATACAAAGTTTTTTTAGGCCGTGATAGGGTGTTTAACTAAACGATCCTCTAAGGCCTTGGTACTCAAGCTTTTTCCTTCCCGGGTCAAATTTCCATTGTGACCATTGCAATTAGGCCATACGACTTACAAAAAAATAGTTTTTACTTATGTTTTAATCAGACATTTTGGTGGGAGTTTTTCACAATTGAATCCAAGTCCGGTTCTTGGCGTGTACAGGCTACTCTCAGGGCATCATCTACGTGTACATTTGTCAGTCTGTTTCTGTATATATTTTTTTACGTACTTCATTTTCGAATATGATGGCTCACAAAATTATGTTGAGGCAAACAATGAAAATGTTAGCAGTTTCTGAACACAGGCCTGAACATTTTCGTACCTGTCAGGCATCATGATCCACAATTCTGCATATTCCATTATATCATAAGGGAATCATTTTATAAAAATCTACATGATTCAGCTGGGTGTTGTTTTTTGTTTCTAATCAGGAAACACTTGTTTTGTTCACTTGATGATAAAATAATTGGTAAAAAGAAGTCTGAAACACATGAGATAAATGGCGACGCTACGACATGGCAAAACACAGTAACTGACTGCCAAGGATAAAAAGGGTCCGTCTCCAGGACGTTGTTCCATAGTGAGGCTCGAGGATGTAGCCCCGTGGGACCATACAAGTCAGGGTATCTGAGACCAGGTAGTGCTCTCAGTTCACGTGGAATAGAGTTCCGTAGAGTGTTTAGATAGTCACTTATAGTGAAGAGTAAGTCCATTTCTTTTCATGCTGTTCATGCTGGTGTTCCAGGCAGAGTTAAAGGTCCTAACGACAGAGCTCCCTAACGTCTCTAAATAACTAAAACTAGTAAAACTTGTGAACACGGTAAAAGTAACTCCTGAGTTAGAAAAATGACTAATTCATGTCGAATTAATCAAGATTAGTAAAATGGCTTTAAAATATAAAATGCTAAAAATTTCCAATCAAAAACTGATTAACAGGGTAGAAGCGAAAGGAGTACAAAAATAGTATTAACCGTCGCTGGAGCTGCTAGAGCGTAGGGAGTGAAGAGAAAAGCAACGATTAACGGTTATGAATATGAAAATCAACTGCAAGCAATTAACTTGTTCACTTGATTTTTCAATCGAGGTGTCACAAACTTCGACCTCCGAGGGCGCCGAAGAAAGTGACAGCATGACTTATCCCAATCAAAAAATTAATTAATTTCTTCTTTTTCCGTCAAGGGTGGGTGTTAAAGATAATAGATTTAAGATTAAAAAAATAGAAACCAGAGCAAACAAGCACGAAAAATAAACTGAAAATTTTTAACATTATACAATACGTCAGCTGATGTCATCTCTTATTTTTATATTCAATTGGGTCATTTTTTGTTTTCAACTTTTCAAATACTCCTAAAGTCACGAGAATTCATTATTGGCATTAAATAAAGAAACGCTATCCTTGAAATGAGATTAAAAAAAAAAGGTTTATAAGAATAGTTATAATTCTAAGGCGTTTGACTCTACCAGTTTTCAGTCATAAGTTAAAAACAGATTAACATGTGTAACTAATCTTAATTTAGGTGAAGAGTCATCTTAACGGAGACCAATATCATTACTCCGACCGCAAAATCTTGGAAAATCTGGTACCAAACGATAGCGACCTTCGCCTCAACCAAAGTATTAATAAAATAACAGTTCCTCCTCTGCAACGACAGGATCAAATTATAAAATACTTTTAACTGTCTGCGAGCTTGAGTATTCTGCAATATATTAATAATTTGTTGGAGCTGAACATAAAGCTTTATCCTTGGGGTCACTAATCGGGAAGCGCTTTTAACAACACTAAAGAATTAGCAAGATACCATTATGCGATGAAAACAATAAATAAGAATGAAATAAAAGTATAGCTGACTTCATCGGGAAAACGCATCCTAATAGTCGAGGTTTTTTACAACAATTTCAGATTCTAAACATAAGAGAAGTCCGACACTGCCAAGGGGCAAGGGTCAAGCAGTCCTGTGTTGTGGTTAGCGGTATTATCACTGTAAAGAGTAGTGTACCAAATAAGCTGTGAGCCACTGTATATTTATTGGGGTGTCCCTTAGTTGGAATTTTTTTTTATTAATTACCACACAGCATAGCCTCTAATTCGAAAAATAAGAGAATTTTCTCTAACCTTCACCAAACGCTTCGCCTTTTTTGGAAGCTAAAAGCATCTTCATTGAATCGCTGGTTGGTTTCGACTGAAACCTCGTCTTAAAATAAATTTAAGTTTGAAGAAAAAGGTGAAATGAATGAATGGAAGGAGTAACGAAGTAAGGCTCACCAGTTAAGGAGGGAATTTTGGAAACTTACTAACAAGGAGGTTGGGTGGAAAGAAGGGAAGGAAAGATTTTAGAAGAAGAACTTTATTGTCAATCAACGTTGATTTCCTTATTTACAATCAATACACAAATTTCATGAGTGTGCAATATAATACAAAAATTTGAGGGAAGTAAGAAACACCCTTATATTAATATATATTATAATGCAGATTTAGAAATTTTACTTCTTGTATAATCTTTTATCTGGGAAACAAAACGAAAGGGAAAGTTAATAAAAAATAAAAAAAATTGAAGAAACAGTATCAGTTGGTATATTGAATTTCTCAATCAATCAAGTAAAGGATTGACAAAGTTTCAGATTACCGAGGACAAGAAAATAAACTGTGTTTTTCAAATAAAAAAGGAAAAGTCTTATTATTTTTTATTTAACTTCAACATTTTCTCAAAATACGAAATTTCCACTTAATTCTTCAGTCATAGAAATTAATTCATCATTCGTGAATTAAAATAGTTCTCGAGGCTTCAAGGAACAGTTCAGAATTTTTTAGAAAAAAAAAAACGTGTTTTTGAGTTCATTCTACAATTTCAAAACAAAAACTGTACAATAGGGAATAAACGAAGGATCAAAGGAAAGAATAATTTCTTTGGACGACAAAGAAGACTTTTTTTTATCAAAGCGTGATATATTTTCAATTATATCGACCTTGAGAGTGTATAAATTTAATGCAGAGGTAGGATGACACGAGAGGACTAGGAGCAAAAGAAATAACTACCACATAGTAATAATTTGAAGCAGGTTAAAGAAAAGACTCCACGTTTATTTAAAGTATTAAAAAAAGTGACCAATTTCGAAAATTAATAGTGAAAAGTGTGTCTTGAATAACGTAATAAATCAAGCTCGGGTTACTAGAAAACGTCATCAATTTGGTCGGCGTCGGCAGGCTAGGGCAAAACTTTGTCATTTATCAATGTATAGCTTTTTAGCTTCAATGTTAAAACATGACGGAAGTTCAACCTTTGATATTTCTTTTACCGTATATCCACAAAATATTATTGTCGAAGTACCCGAGAGACATAAAAATTATTAAATTAATGATACATTCAAACAGAACAATTAAAGTCACGTTTTTAAAATAATGAAAAATTTCTATTGCGCTTACGGTTATTTAGAGTCACTTTAAAAACAGTCATTTACAATAGATTATCCCGAATACTTTCTTAAAAATTAAAACTGACTTTTGCGTAATCATGTTTCTCAAACATTTTATTTAAACTAAAGTTGAGTTTCATCGATAGGCCAAACTCTGTTAATAATAGGATAAACTGATTAAAGCCTATAACTCATTTTTTGTTAAGTTTATTCCTGTTTTTACCTTTGAATGTAACAGGATGTGTGAAGGAGCTCGAACTACCAAATTTTATTTTAGTAATCATACTTCTGCTAAGACCATTCAACCAAAGGCTCTTCCCGCACATTGATGGTTTAAACATCCATTTTGTTCTAAGTCTCTATCTCAAAGAGCAAATGTGAAATTGTTTTTGCAGTTCTAGCACAGTTTCATGTACCTGACACGAAATTTATTGGGTTTAGCTAAGTTTTTACATTCCATCTGTATTAGTAATGGCTAACAGCATAATCCTGTTCTGAACAAAAGTGAAAGGCTACGTCTTCTTAATAATCACAACAATGAATTTGTTGCGGCCGAGCGCAACTTCGCGGTTCACGATCCACCTGAGATGTGCGATTTGCGATTGAAGGACCAAATGTGCGGCCCTAGGAGAGATAATTGAAACGAAAACTTACCCTTATTAGTCCAGGTCTCGCCTTGGTAGCTGAAACGGGGTAGAGGATGGAAGAGATAGGAACCCCGAATAGCTTACGGACGTTTATTCTAAGGGTAGTTTTAATTGAGAGCGGGAACACTTTGTAATACTCTCTCACTACCGAACGAGAATGAATACGAGACTTTTCTCTACGAGCACTTGAACGAGACTTTACTATTCGAGCGTTAGCATGAGACTCTTTTTTCAATGAGAACTTGAATCACACTGAGCATCCCAGGAAAAATTTCTCCTCGCTTTTCGGCAGGAGCGAACCTGTCCGCCTTCCGCTCGCCTGGCGAACGTTCGGCGGACTCGGTTCGCACCTCCCCCCTTCCTGCGCCTCTCAATGAATGTGGCGCAAAGAGAATTTATCAGGAGATAATATATACTGTACACAAATCTGAATGATAGGCGAAGTTGAAACCGAGGCTTAAGAATTAGTATTTTAAAAGAAAATTTTTAATTCGGAGCTAAAATTTTTAATCAATCTACTTTTGATTCTAAAGTTATGGACACTTCATTTTACTGAGCGATAAAAGGATATTTAACATATGTCTACAAAGTTAATACGTTATTATTCTGAAGAATACGAATTCGTACATAAGATAAAAATTACAGATTGCTTAGGGATAGCAGTTGGATTTCTACAGTGATCATATTAAAAACTCCTTTTTTTTATAGCGGCCTTGGAAAAGGCCGATAGAATCACAACTACTGGATACTGCTCTTAATAGATCCATTAAGAGTCCACCTAAATAATTAAACCATTTAAATAAAGAAAAACTGAAAAATAAAAAGGATATATGAAGAAAGAAAAAGGTCCAGCGTAAAGAGGCATGCGCTGTTGATGTTTCGAACAAGCTGCCATCCACGCTGTTGGGGTGTGGCGCCCATTTCCGCATCGCAAATCGCCAATCGAGGACAAACTTTTCCGTTGTTAACTCTTACGAGTTAAAGTTTTTTTTCGGAAATTCATTTACTGAGTTAATCCTTGTTTAAAAAATTATTTTTCAACCATTATATTTCCACCAATTTAAAACTTTCATATGTTAATTTTCAAGTTTATGTTTTCTTTAGTTTTTCTGAGTTTTTTTTCTAGAACGGTCCGTGTTGGTTTACGATTTTTATTAGAAATTTTAAAGATGACGTTGAAATTCGCGTCTCTTGGTCAACAAATTAGCATCATTTTCGTCAGTTTGTTTTGAAGGTAAAATTTTCTTTTTTACTAATACAACTTTTCATTGGCTGATTTTTTTCTTGATTCTGAACACGGTCATTCTCTATAATTTATGGCTATTATGACTTATTTTACCAGTTTTTCTGTTACGTTTTCAAAATTTCGGCTTTCAGAATAAAAATTCTATAAAATTAAAAAATGATTGGCTGTAGTTTTTAAAACGTTTTGCTTACGTTTAGACCAACATTTTTGAAAGGCTGAGCGGAGGCTTGTAGATAAGTTAGAAACATTAAGTGTAATCAACCGTTCGGCAGTGAATTTTGGGGTAGTTCGTGAGTAAAACATTAAATTAGTATAAAAATACTTGATTGAGCGCTTGTATATTATCACTACGCATACTATGGTGTAATTTACAGTTGAACTTCTCATTAGGAGTGCCTCTCATAGCAAGAAATTCGCTTAACGAACAACATAAATTGCAAAAAAAGTCTCTTTGTAGGAGCAATTTTTGGCATAATGAGCGACATGTACACGGGGAACCCCCCGACAATTTTTCTTCGGTTTGGAACACATTATTCTATTTTATGTTGATTTATATAGAAAAAATTTTTTCGCATAACATGTAAAACTCCGGAACGAATTGAGCTCGTTAGGAGAGGTTCCATTGTATTTGGGAAACTTTTTTAATTATCACATCGCACACCCTCTAATTCTGTTTATTATGCTAATCCTTACTCGAAAATAGAATTTTACTTACTCGCCGACAGAGCATCAAACTTTTAGAAAACATCTGCTTTTGATCATTTATTAATATATGGTATATAGATTCTCAAATATTCATAACTTATTTTAAATACTGATGTAAATACAAATTTATGTAATGTCTTCAATTATTAAACAAAAATAGGTATATCTCATAATTCATACACATATGATTATATAATGATGGCGTCACATAAACATTATTTGAAAATGAGTATCCTATCTCTACATCAGTATATTTAATATTCTTTCAATTTTCTCAAAACTCTTCGAAGTGCCAAGTGAGTTGTTGGATCGGTGATTAAAATACTTTTGAGCATGAGTTGGTAAACGTGATAGCGAGGTGAATGTGAAATTTGTAATGTGAATCTTGTTAAATTTCTATGATTTTCGTATTCAAATAAACAATCTTTCTTATTAGAATTAAATATTTATTATTGTTAGTAAGAAAACAAAATATTCATAGACTGTACGTCGCTTTTTACTTCAGTATTGGTAGGGACATTTTTTCTGGTAAGAATTCAGGATAAAAATTAGGATTAACAACAAAAAATACAAAAGAAGAGGTAAAAAATCTGTTATACCTTTACAATATGGTGGTGGTTTTAAACCGGTTTTCCCCCTTTTTCGGGTATAACAGGATGCAGGAGGAAGATTCCAAGTCACGATTATAACATCACTACACTGCACCTCCCACTATACCTTCACAATATAATGTAAATACTTCACGTGGAATTAAAATGTTAAAGAAAAAGGAGTGAAAACACAAAAGAGGGAAAATACGTTGATTTCATTGTAATTTTTTGGAAATCTTAAATATTAAAGACTTGGTAATCCTCACACCCAACAACTCTATATTTGTAAATACAGTAGAGTGCCTTGTGAACAGTGAACCACCCTTTTTTCAGTCATAAAACTTGTTAGAAATTAAAGTTAAGAATTTCGTTTTGGTGTTAAGGGTTAGGCAATTTTTGTACAGTTTCTCACATTCAGGTTACAGAAAGCCAGAGAAACGAATAGACCGTAAATAAAGTTAAAAAAAAGAAAATTGGCTCACTGTGTACTATAGGTAGTATACACTGAACCGCCTGTATTTCAACAGTGAACCACAATTTTGTTACCAGTAAAAATCCTTATTTGTGAAAAGACACCATAAAATTTTTGTAATTGTCTTTTATTTTTGTTTTATTGATGCATTTTGATGTATTTTTTTCGTGATTCTTTAATTAGTGGGTAAATTAATGAAGACTGTTAATTATACTATTTGAGGAAGCCTGATTGTTAATTTTATCCAGAGGTTTATAGGAGAGATTTATCACGTTATCACCATGTTCAAATTTTTTTTTAAACGTAGTGTAGGGAATTTTACTGGTTTTTGTTCCTAATGGAGCTAATTTCCTACCATTAGTGAACCGGTTCACTGTGCACTATGCGAACCTGGTTCACTGTTCAATACACACACTATTCAACTTATAATGTTAAAAAAAAATAGGTTTTAGGCTGAATTCTCACAAAGCAATATGCTCATAAAACGTCTAAAACTACAACAATATCGACTCCATAAAGCATTTGGTGCTAGAATTAATAACAAAATAGAATATATAAAAATCGAGACATTTACGTGAGAATTCTACGTTTTTTTGGCGATAAACAAACAAACCGCTGCCACACCTCACGCTCAAGCCGCGGCCACCGGCTAACTACAGGAGAGAGGAAGGGTGCCTACGAGAAAAGTTTTAACACGATCGGTCGAATTGGTAACCTTTCGCAGTTTTTTCAAAATTGTGGTGGTTCTATGTTCCTGGTTGGTTCAGTGTTCAACAAGGCACCCGGCTGGTTAAATCCAACTTGAGTATCAAACTTTGAACAGTGTAAAACTGATTTTTTGTTTTGGCCTTCTGACAACTTCAGCAAAGAAATCCTGGGAAGTTTCCAATCCAAAACCTTAGGAATCCTGGTCGGTGCTCTTTGACTTGTTCTTAAATAAGTTATCCACAATGACGTGACTGTTTACACTGTACAGGGAGATATGATCTGATTTTGTCGTAGATACTCATTTCGGTTAACGTCCCATCCAATTTATCTGCAACATCTCTTCTCAGTGAACGACAAGACCAATGACATCTCAAGAGTCATAACTCCCTAAATTCAGATCCGCTTCTCTTAATCTCTTTCTATCCTCTGACTTCTCTGTTCTATAATTTTTTCTTCCACACTTCGCTTTTTCTCAACCCTCTGCTCCCCAATTCTTTTTCTTCTTCTTCTTCATTCTTACTCTCAACTATCATCGTTGCATTTCTATTTTTTTTCTCGTTTGGGCCAACCACTGACCACGCTGTCTGCAACTCATTTTCAGTCCTATTGGTGGGAACCAGTTTTAAATGAATTTAAATATTTTTTAATTGTGCAAGATAGCTACATCTCATTAAATGAGATTTCTTTAATTACTATTATTATTGTTGCATTTTTGTTTTCTTTGCATTCTCTTTCTTCTTTAACCGGCATCGTTAAATTCTGTCTCTTCTGTTTCTTAGATAAAATGCCTTTTGAGCCAGGCCTAGTACTTATTGTTTTGCTTAGCCACAGGTGAAATGGGGTTTAAAAAAGGTTTTGGGCCAGAAAACCTTACTAATTTTTTTCAACGAAAACCCAAAAAACTAATAATAAAATTTAATTGCTGCTCGTCCTATTAATTGCCATGTAAAAACGTCAGTCGTCTATCATATTGTAATTTGTAAAACGATAAATTCTTTCACTAATGCATTTATATTAGAAATATTAAAAATGCGAATTCACAATACAATTTGTTATAATTATAATATTCCGGTAACAAAAGCCACGGGACAACAAGAACAGAAAACACATATGAAAACCCCTCTTGGTTTTCTGTCCTCTTTCCCTCGTTGGGTTGAACTGTTGCTTGGTTCCCCCCTAACATCAACTATTTATTGATTACTTGCTAACATTCATGATTTCGTCTTTCCTCTCCTCTAAACATCTTCAACTTTTGCTTTACTTTTCAGTAAGTGCTTTTTTGTTTCATTCCTCTCCTTTAACAAAAAGTTCGATTGTTTTATTAAGTTTATAGTAGATAATGACTGGCAAGTGCATTAAAATCACATTTTTATCAGAACCACCTTTTTCAGTGCATCATATCCCTAGTTCCAATTTCCTATATATACGCATCTATTTATTATTTAACTATGGATAAAATTATTGTTAATATAACTAACATTTGAATGAAATCCTCATCAGTACGAAATAACCCCTTTACGTACATCGGACAAATATATATGTATGTATTTTTACTAAAAGGCACCCTTATTTTTGACCGGAATGATACGAAATCTGAACTTAATTTATAAAAGTTTTTTGGTTTTTCACAAGCCACGTAGTTTGTATTTAAAAAACGGTCACTTCAAACACTGCACAACACGACATGCACACAAACGAATCGGATTCACAGCGAACAAAAGTCGATAAAAAAAAACAGCAAACGTTTCGACAACGTCCGAACTGTTGTCATCATCATCAGTGGTTACTGAGTGTTTTTTGCATCAGCGCTGATCAACAGTTAAACAATTTCCTTTCCATTCAATTTTGTGTTCCTAAATTACTGCCTCTACCAAAACCAACGACAGTCCTTTTTCTTTTTTAGGTCCCAGTCCTTGAAAATAAATAATCGGCTCTTTGACCGCCACGCGCTGAGTGTGTATTGCTCCTTCTTTTCAAATTCATCCAAATTCCTTATTTTTGTCCGTCTCTCCAAATTTTTTTTTCTTTCTTTTTTTCAAACCCTTAGTTTCCTATTGTCTTGCAAAAAAACACTCAGTACTCAGTAACCACTGATGATGACAACAGCTCGGACGTTGTCGAAACGTTTGGTGTTTTTCTTTATCGACTTTTGTTCGCTATGAATCCGATTCGTTTGTATACGTGGTAGGGTGAGAAAAACCTCCTTTTTTGTGAGCCAGGGTCGTTCCTATTGTATGTCAAATTATTACCAGTGAAAATTTTTCCTAATTTTTTTCCTTAGTAATTTTTATTAGGTGAGGTCTGTAGATTCCAAAAATCGACGTCTTATTGAAAAACGTCCAGAAATAAGCAGAATATGAAGTAATAAATGCATTGGGACATATATCAATATCTCCCTATGTACACTAACAGCACATTGATAAACGTATGTAATATGCATTGAATGAGGTAGATACTTCATTTTTGAAGTATATTGACTCTATTTTTCATATTTTTACATTTTCATGTCAAATCACTTGTCGGCGTGTGGTCACATTCAAAGGGTACAACATTATGCCTTAGTATGTTAGACGAAAGCCAGTAAAATGGGCTTTTAAAGCGTGATGTAGATGTGATGCTAATGCTGGTCATTTGTTTCATTTCAAACTGTATTTTGGCAAGAAAACACTGTACATCAATTACACCTTGGAAGGACTAGTTATCTTGTATCTTACCGAATCTTCAGCCGACCAACTTCAGTTCACTAAAGACTACGATCACCGTAAAGAGAACCGAGGCAGGGTCACCTAACACAGTTGATGTTCTCTGTACTGTAATAATTCAGGAATACAATCAAAAGCAGGAGTGAACCTGATATAAGGGGCATAAGAAGTTTACAGAAAAGAAATAATTAAATACTATTTCCATATATTTTTTTTTCGATATTGAAGTGCAGTATATCGTACATATTAATTTACAGGATAAATGAAATACATTATTTTCATGAACTCCGCAGAAAATGAACTGAATTTCTACATGCATAGGCACAGTAACTGGTAGATGAATTCTCCAGCAAACAGTAAATTATTCCCACAAATGTTCAAACGAAAAGACGTGCGCCATAATCAAAAAAATTGTGAGAAGCCAGAGCGCGCCTTATGAAATAAAACATAAGGCGCGCTCTTAACAAAATAAAACAAGAAAGCGAAAGAGATGCTTCAAATGTGCACAGAAAAAAAAAAAAATCGAATATAGAAGAGATAATATATATATTTAGTATGTCAAATACACTTGTGTATGAAATCAGCATGAAACTGCTTTGTAAAATTCGATGAGTAACAATTAATGAAATTCGATGGAAAAATTGCCTTGGTGTACGTAGACACAAATATGTCCCATGGTGTATTTTGGGTCCTAAGAATGTCAGTCAAATTATGCCTCCAAATACATTCACAGGCAATACTGACATTTACTGCCTCCTTTAGACATATTTCTACAGAAAAAATTTTCATCCCTTACCTCCAACCCTTATTGTACGTCAAAGGATTAAACTTCAAAGTGAATCAAATTGAATTGCATTTTTCCATTTTGTACAAAGAAACTGGACCATCGAAATTATTGTTGGGATTGATATTAAAAATTGATGTGCGACTTTATTTCAAAAGGTATTGTTGATTGAAAAAAATATTTGAATTGAGTAATGTCAATTTAAGTCTATGTAAAGTAAATGCAAGGTAATACAATTTTTACACTTCATGTAATTTGGAGTTTAGAGAATTTAGCGGGGGGCGGGGGGCGGTGGAAGTATATTTATTAATTGAATCATCGGTTATCATTTGTCTCACCCATAACGATAATGTAATCCTAACGGTAATTAATTTACTCTAAAATCTTGACAAATTTAAATTTTCAATTCTTTAACAACTTCTATTTTGCTCTATTTCCTTTCATTGAAATTTCGTTTAAAATTGTAAAATAAATAGATTTTGTTGATAAGCATTAAAATTACATAACCCGCACTCTAAGACTTTAGGCCCACAAATGAGTCATTCGCAGGTGAACAATGCATCTCTTCTAATTTCTCTCATTAAAAACTTGATTTGGAATTTTTTAAAATAAATTATCTGAAATAAATTATTACCACTTTTTTCTACGTCGATGGGAAAAATAAATAATCCTTAGGAAGCTTAGAGTGGCTCCGTGTGTGGTCAAAAGTCTAAAAAACCATTCTAATCGAGTGCTGCATGTTGAAATAGGTTTCCAAGGCCTAACTTGAACTAATTAAATTTTTATTTTTGAGTTCTAATCCTGTTTTTTAACCTTGGATGCAACAGGATGTGAAAAAGGGCTCGAATTCTCCGTCATGACCACGCTAATCAGGTGCTTCAACAACTCAATCACAAGTCTCTTTAAATGAAATAAAATGAAAAATAATTTGTACAAGTGCGCATTTTGTTATGTCCTCTGTTATGAAAGTGGTGTAGGATTCCTATTTTACATAAGATGTAAATGATATATTAGAAGTATGCACTTTTAATTTATACCTCAAATAAATAACTATCAATAAAATAAGAAAAAAATATCATTGTTTTGTTCAAATTGATAAGTAAAATAAATGGAGCAGGTATTGATTATAAAAGCACTTTAAATACAGTGCTGGTGGAGAGGTAGCACACTAGACTGCCAATTCAAAGGCCGTGGGTTCGATCCCCACTTGGATAGGAAATTATTCAACCTGTTTCACTCGCACTTCACTCTACCTTTAAAATTTTCTTTAACTTTTCTACCACTATCCTACCCAAACCTTCCTCCAAGGCTCTCAACTTTGGCAGTGTTTCTGGTCGGTGAATTCAGGAAACTAAAAACAACTGGAGAGTCAATTACCTCCCCACGACAAGATTTCTTTCAACCAAGACGCGACAGCATAAAGGAAAAATTAGGCAAACCACCCCAGGAGGTAACCAATCTCATGCGTTGCTAAAAAGCGACCTTCAGCGCTAACTCTCCTCGGCAAGAACATAGCCAGAAAATTAGAGAATATTAGCAGAACACTAGAGAAGTGGTTCAAACTAACTAGGTAACAGCTTCTTGGTTTACGATCTTGACACATAAAAAAGTTAACTTTTCGAATTTTTTGCATATCACGAACGTTTTCAAAAGGTTAATGGGACTGGACTTAGGTGGTTGCCTTTCCTTAATGAAATCTTGTAAGTGGTCTTATCGGATTGGAGCACATGCTGGACATTCGAATACAGTGTGTGAACAAATGTTCCGAACTTTCTTTTGTTGGGATGCTACACACCTCTAACTATTTGCTTTTAGACCAGCGATGTCAAACTACTCGCTGCCCGAGATAAACATTTTTGTGGCCCAGTCGATAAATCCGACGTAAAGTAAAAATGAAAATGAATGTGAATTAGAAACAAAACCAGCATATGCAATAAAATTATAACATACTTCATTATGAATCATTTTAAACAATACATTAACTTAATATAGTATATTAAGATTTCTGATCTTTTACGCGCTATGAGGAGACCACTGTCAACATCTCACTTCTTCCGAAAACAATAGATTGTCTCTGTCGCTAGGATGACGCCAGAATACCTTCATATTATATAATAGCAAGGGCATATTTGCTACAGAACAATAAAGGACGAAGGTATCTTGGCAAATGAAGTTACAAATATCAATTTACGATTTTCAGTTTTTTAAGTTAAGGATTTTCAGGTTTTTAGAAATGTGTCGTTTTGATTACTTCTTGCTTCAGGAAGAGAATCCCAGAGAAAAGTAAATCTTATTTACCCCCAGTTTAACCCATTAACACCCCGTGTCTTCAAATGAGGACACTAATTTTAGGATTTCTTTTTGGAGAATTTTTTTTCTTTTTAAAGACTAATACCCATCTTTCCTTTATAAGTTGGTATAATTTGTTCACTTCTTTATAATTAGGAGTTGCAGAACAGTTCACGATAGAACAGGGAGATTTTCACAAAATGCATCGGTCGAGAAAATGTTTTGTTTTCTCATATCCTGTTAGAGGTAAAAAAATTAGCAGACATTCAATATCCTATAGGGCAAAGCCATTAAACAACTATTACTGGTATTTCAACCCAAACAAAATAAGCCCCTGTCAAATTTTGGTGTCCTCATTTGAGGACACAGGGAATTATTGCATGCGATTCATGTGTAATAAGAAAAACAGCAGTTTTGTCAAAATTTGCCAAAAAAAAGTGGGTCAAAAGGCCAATTTTTCAGTCATTCCTTTTTGTATTATACGAAATACGTGATTTTGCATTTTCAGGTTTGATAGGCAGGTGGGCACTCAGAGTGTCCCTCAGTGGTGAAATGTCTTTGGTGGATGATATTGTTGGTTTGTTTTTATAAATAATCCAATTTTTTACGTTGAGGGGTCGCTTTATTCATCTCAGAAACTTGGGCTTTCGGACCAGAGGCACGTTACAAGAAAATCGAACAGCACTAAAGCCTTCTACAACTTTAAAAAAGAGCCCAGAGGTTCATTCGACTTTGATTTTTGATTTTGGTGTTGAGATGTAATGATTACAAATGCGCTCCTTTTGCCATCAACTGCGACAACTAAGAACCTAAAGGTAAAGCAATGATACAGCAGAAAAAAGGCTATGAAAATTGCTGTAGCTCAGGCGTGTCAAACTAAAAAGCTAATGTGGGCCAAATAAACACCTCTGATAATTCTGGCGCGGCCTCGCGAGCAGGCCAAAACCCAAGTCATAAAAACATTAAAAAATTAACAAAAGAACTAACCTTCATTAGATGGCAGGAATCACTAATTCATTCAGGACTTACTAACAAACCCATTATAGCAGCCATCGCCCCACGCATCAAAGAGTGGGTCGAAAGAAAGCACGGAAGTTTAACCTTCCACATGACTCAGATGCTCACGGGCCATGGCTGCTTTAATGCCTTCCTTTACAAAATCAGAAGGAGGGACACTCCGGCCTGTGATTATTGCAGTGCCGACAGTGACTCTTCGGATCATACACTAACAGCATGCCCCAAGTGGGATAACCAAAGAAGCATAATAACATCTCATATTTCCGACCTCAATTTAACAAATATCATAACTAACATTTTAGACTCCCCGGAGAAGTGGCAAGTCTTCGCTAACTTCTGTCGGGAAGTCCTAACCATAAAAGCAGACGATGAAAGGGCCAGACAAGGCCAGTTCAGGAAAAAGAAATAATTAACAAAGACTAACCATTTCATCTGTAGAATAAAACATTAACACTGCTAAAAAACTAACACAGCCGAGAATCTGGAAAGTTATGCTGTAACAGGCAGGTCTTCCAGAGACTCGAAATAGGCTCCATGGGGGCCAAATAAACAATGTTGATAGAAACAAATATTTTTATTTAGAATAGTACATTGTAATAATCATACTAATATAATATATGAAGTTAATGTATTGTTTAAAATGATCCATATAGCTTATAAATGAAGTAAATTATAATTATATTATAATTTTATATGCTGGTTTTGTTTCTAATTCACATTCATTTTTATTTTTATTTTACGACTGGGCCACAAAAATGTTCATCTCGGGCTGCGAGTTTGACACCCCTTCTGTAGCTCAATCAAAAGTTGTAAACTGACATAATGTTAATATGGGTGGTGTGGACTAGCATGACTGGCTGGTTAATATATACGCAGTAGCCATTCGGTGAAAAAGTGGTACCGAGCTCTTTTTTGAGAGTCGTTCAAATGGCAGTGGTAAATAGTTGGCAATTGTACCGATATCAACATACTCACGGGTCTGATTCAATGTGTTTAACACGATATTATAGGTGTTTGTCTATTGCCTTTTTGAAATTTGGCAATGACCCTTTGGCCTAAAGTAAAATTCGCTACTCCAAACCGAGTATTATATTTAAAAAAGATGATAATGATCGGATTATATGTAAAACGGTTAAACAACGGCGATGCCAATTGCAAGGCTGCAAGAGTACGCAATCACGTATTGTAAAAAGTGGAGGACTACTCTCTGCTTGTCTCACTTCGGTCCTTTTCATGACAAATGAAGTATAAATGTCCTGAAATGAGGACAGTGATTTCCCAGAACGGAGCAAAATTGTTTGAAAAAACTTACAGAAATATAATTTTTGGGTTTTTTTTTATGCCAGACTTCATAAGGATTTCAAAAAATTTCTACGATTTCTATACCTGGGCGTTAATGGGTATGAACTCTAGCCATTAATTTTTAAATTAAACCTTACGTAGTAAGAAAAAAAATTGTAGAAATAAAAATTTTCATTTTCTGTCTTATAAGAAAGTAACTAGTAACAGACAGAAACTTCGATGACATAATTCTTTTAATAATAAAGAGCTCTGTTTTTCATTCTACAGAGCTTTAATACAGAAGCTACAGTACATACAAAACAGAATTACATTAGAATTTTTTTATAAACATTTTGTTTGCCATTAGTTATCATTTTCATACATAACTGGAAGCGAAATAAAATATTTCAATTCAAAATGAAGGAGAGAATTTTTTCTCATATAAAAAATAAGATATTTTATCTTTTATGGAAATTTATCTTTTTTTTTCTTTTTTTAATAATAAAACTCGGTTTACTTTCTTTTTCGGTTCGATCCTTGCACGCTCCATCAAGAGTATTATATTTACAGTAAGAAGCTTATTCTCACGGCAGGATCAAATAAGTTTTAAGATGGAGAAGGACTTCGATTTTCTTCTCTTCATTTTCTTAAAATATTATATTTATTACTTTGCCGTTTTTTCAAGGTTCTATTAATTTGGATGTCGATGCAATTAGTCAAGCCAGAGAAAGGTGCAGTAATAGAGTCAAAGTAATGTGGTGAACAAAATTGTCTTTTCGAATTTAAATCGTTGAAATAAGTGACGTGCAGAAAACCCGTCAAGTCTACCAAAACCAGCAGACCTTTAGATATTTACTTCTCTTATCCAAGAGGATGAAAAAAATTGATAAACTTTATCTGATACCAATGCATTCAAAATGTTTACTGTAAAGTTCAATTCTTTTTCTTTTCTTTCCTTCTCATGGAGCCGCTTATCCGTTAGGGTCGCGGAATGAGGGAAGCAATCAAGGACTTCCTGATGGAAGGGTCCTTTGCTATAGAGATCAGAGTATCCGGGGTTATCAGACGAGGTTCGGCCAAGGCCTTCACCCCCCTGAGCCACCCCTGCCGCGGACGGCCACTGGGACGCTTTCCTCCCGGGCACTCCAACAGGACCCGACGAACCAGGCGTTCTGGGGGAGCCTCTGCAAGTTCCCAAACCATTGAAGGATGGATCTCTCGATCCCGAGAAGAAGCGGCTTGACCTGAAGCCACTCGCGAATGGCCGTGTTGCGACACCTATCCACCCTCGACACACCGGCCACCGCTCGGAGATACCTCATTTCGACCGGTAAAGTTCAATTTAGTGCTAAAAATTATTTATTTCTAATTTTAAATTAAAAAAAAATTAATCTTCGTCTCTTTATAACTCATTCGAACACCCGGAACCAATGACACAACTGTGTTTACTGTCACCTGTCTCTAAGCGGGATATAAAGTAGTTGATCTAGGTTTTAAGGGAAACAAATAACTGGGGAACAGACTAGTCCCTTAGCCTCAGGAATTTGATAAAGGGATATGACTGGAGGAAAAGTCTGTAGAGTGTAATAAAATATGAAAGAGAGAAGGAATGGAGATGAGTGAATGGAAGAAACATAAAGATAGTAATACAAAGAAATAGAATAAAATGGAGAGAAAAGGAAGAAGAAAAAAACAGGGCAGAGAGAAAGCAGAGAAGAGGAAAGTAGTTGTATTATTAATAAAGTGGGTAGAAAGTAGTTGGTAGTTGGAAGACAGGAAAGTGAGAAGGGGAAAAGGAAGAAAGGTAGGAGGGAGTATAGGGGTAATGCTGTGAGACGCGTATTATGGAGTCAAGTGGTTTATGTCTCTTGAGACCGTGGTCGTGGAATGAGCCAGAAGGATCGGGATAGACCGTCAGCCGGGAGAAGTACTTGAGAGAGAGTCTGCTGATTTCCTTCTTTACGGTAGGAATCGCCAGATCCTTTCGGATGATCTCTTAATAATTAGGAATGAACCATGAAGTATTAATATTTACCATGGTTCTCATGGTTTTGGACTGGAAACGCTCTAGGATTTCCAAGTTAGAGTTGGCCGAGGGGCCCCATAACTAGATCCAAATGAGCTTCAGGATGGATTTGTAAATGAGGAGTTTGTTACCAGTGTTGAGTTCAAAATGTTTTCTCACGAACCAAATAAGTTTGTTGAGAACCAACTGGGCTAAGACTTGTTTTGTTTTAATGTGAGTCTTCCATTGTCATTAAGGCAATCTCCTTTATGGAGGGTGAGGGTGAGTTGATGGTATTTGGTCTCGTTTACGTTTAAGGTCCAGGCTATCAACCAGTCTCCTGACTTGGGCAAGTGGAGTTGTAGTCGTCGCGAGGCGGAATGAGGATTAGTGTCCATAGTCAAGATGGCAGTATTGTCAGCAAATGACGCGGTAGTGGTCGACTCTGTGGTCGGAATGTCAGACGTGTATATTAGGTACAGTGTCAGGCTTGACACGCTTTCCTGAAAGATTCTGGTGCAGATGAGGAAGAGACTATTGTGCTCTCCCCCTAGGTGTTTGATAAAGAAATACCTGATCTCTGGACATGAAATTAGGATAGAAAGAAGGGAAGAAGAAATACAGCTTCTCAGTTTGCATTTGAAACCCTCATGCTAGACCTAATCGAAGGCCTGAGAAACATCAAGTAGCACCGCAGAACAGAATTAACAGAATTCCTTGTTCTCCAGGGCATTGTTCATCCTACTCACGACTCGGCGAACCTGCTCGATAGTGGGGTATTCAAAAAAATATTTAAAAAAATTTCGATCGTATGATTTCGATGATATGTTAGTTTCAACATTTTCTCTTTCACCTGGTGTTTCTTTCCTCTTCTTTTCTGCCAATATCCCCTCATTTTCTGGCTATATTCCCTTTATTTCTCTTCCCTTCATTTCATCCCTGTTTTCAGCTTTGGATTGTCCTGAACACTCTTGTTTTTTACTTTCTTCTTCAGGGTGACTCCTCTGTTGTGACCTCTACTTCTCTGGTCTTTCGTAATTTCCACGAACCATTCCGGCTTGGTTTTTATGTCGAGGAGTTGACAGCACCATCAATTAATTCTTTAATTCTAAAACGTTTAATTTGAATGCCGCTCAGAGATAAAAGCATTTCTCTACCTTTTAGCTCTCTGCTTAATGATCAACATAACGAATTGATCAACATGATAATTGATCAGTTGATAATGATCAACATAAAGCACCTTTATAAAATGCTTATGTGTACTTTTCAAATTTTCTTGCATCAGATTAGCAAAATGACAGAATTTTTCGCCATTAAAAATTGGCTTTTCAGATGTTCAATGTTTCTATCCAACTATTTCTATCTACATCCCACAAGGCTCTCGTCAAACCTTCAACTACTTCGGCAGACGGACGCGGTCAACCCAGGTTCGACCCCTCACCCAGTACCCCCAGTTTATTTCAATTTATTATTTTATTTTATTTATTTATTTATTTATTATTATTGTTATTTATTGTGGCGATTTACCAATTGTCACAAATTATAACTAAGTTAGTTTTAAAAACATGCGGGCCACCAAGGATTTGTCGCAGGTGCTATTTTACCATTTACCAGACAATGTCAGATACAATAAAGTTTTTTTCTCTTCGTCAATTTATATTCCCATTCTGTCACTTTATGTGCTCTTAATCTCTCCTGAGTCGTCTCTGATAGAAAGACTGAAGTCGACCATGCAAAAGATTCGTTAGGTAAATTTATTTAAAAACGGGAAACTTTTATCTCTTCAATTGGCATTCATTGCCATGGCAACTTATATAGAATTCAAGGGACTGTAATACACAAACATATTTATTACTGTTCAGAAAATAAATTGCCAGTGCTTTTCTTGGTTTTCTCTTTTGCATTTTTCCATTTTCAAATTCAGTCCTGCACTTTCTTTTATTCCTGCGCTTTTCCCGTAGTGTAATGGTGCCACTGATTTTTTAATTTCTCTTTGTTGTCTTGGCCCTTTTTAAAAAAATTAATCAGAATGTAAGAAAATCTTTGAGATAATTCGATTTGAGGTAATTTTGTTAATTCCAAAATGTTTTTGACGGTCTATTCTATGGTCTTTAATCGTAAAAAAATTTCACATTGATTAATTAAATAATTATTGTGGCATCAAACTTTAAACTCTTTTCCAAAAATGTCATTAATATTTTTTCTTAAGAACTCAACTGAATTTAAAGGGAATTCAAACTTTTATAATTATGTTTAACCCGAAAGCACTTAGAAGAGTGAGTTAATTTTTTTAGAGCAGAGCAAAACCTGTCGAATGTATCCGTCCTTTGTCTGAGGAAGAGGGAGGGATTATGTCGGGTGTGCACAGACTAAAACCTCTGGGTGGACGTCTGATAGGCTCAGGCGGGAAGACCCAAGGGCCCGTTATTGCACTTCCGTAATTTTTCTTCATCCGGTGATATTAGATAGCCAAAGTTTCGTCAGTTCCCTATGACCTGATGGCCCACACACCAGCCCGTTATCTTCGAAGTCGCTTTATTCCGTTTAACGTAACCAAGTTAGTCCGGGGTGCAAGCCCGGAGGGTACCACGACCGTCCCTTTCCCGAACACGTTCAGCCTCCTCCTTCAGCAATATCTCCTTCTCGTAAAAGGACGAAACTGCAGCCCAGTTTCTTTCGCTCTCGAGGATCTCCCAAAAGATCGTCGTAAGAATGAGATCCTGACTCAGATGCCCTTGTTTGGAATTATCTAGGTACCGAACTTTTGAAGATGGTTGCTTCTTTAAATATTCAATCTTTAAAAGTACTTTGTTTTCACTTCCCACACTGATTAATATAGAATAAAATTGTTTAGAAAAGTATTATTTAGTAATCAATTAAAAACAATTCAAAATAATTTATTAAACAAAAACGTCTGATAAAGAATTCAGTTAAAACAAATTTGACTAAATTTATTCTGAAAACCTGAAATTTTCAAAACCGACCTTTAAAAATGTGCGATCACAGTTTTGCAGAAAAAAAAGCTTGAATTTTTTTTAAAATGTTTGTTTAAGGACAACTATTGCTGGCTCTCGAATCTCGATAACTTGGTTGGCCACGCGTATTCTTGGGGAATTAACACACCATTTGAGATGTTATTGCTTGAGAATACACGTAGCTGACAAGTTTTATCTACATCAGAAGAGAAGAAAGAAAAAAATCGTCCCATAGATGAAAGGTTGCGTAAGTATTTTCACTTCAGCGAGTCTATATCAAAATTTTAAATGTTTCTAAAATCTGGAGAAAAAATTGTTCTCCTTACGTTAATAAATCATTTTCATTTAATGCTTAATTTGTCAACTGTTTTATTTTAATACCTTAATAAAGATTCGAATATCTTACGTTTCGAACGTTCAACAGATTATTAATATTAGTAGTAATGAGACCCAATTATAATATTCAAATCATTATACTTTTATCTAAAATACAATATCGTCTAAATTTTACCTGTTTTTGTTTGCTGTGTTCTTTTATAACTTCAGCTAAAGAACATTATTGACTGGTTTTGTACTTATTTCTTACACAAATAATAAAATTCAGTATAGATTTTGTTTAGGAAATTTTTCAAAAAACCATTATAATCTATAAGCTTCTACGATACGGCCAGAAACTCTCAATGATGGGCATTCTTCAGATTCTTCTGTTTTTCTTCAAAAAGCAACCAAGTTTCGAAGTGGTAAGTTCATAATCTTGGCCTATTGATACCAGATGCCTTTCAGTAAACCAACTCTGGCCAAGAAGAATTCATCAAATTTTCAGGGGGTAAGGAAAAAAAAGCTGATTTTATATAAAAATGCTGCGTATAGAATTGGCAAAACAATCTCATATAGCCTATATCAATAGCCTTTTACATTTTTTACAAGTTGGTGCTTTTAAAAGTAACTACTGTGGTCAATAATGGTAAAAACCTTTTTAAAGTCAAATAAACTTTGTAGAGAAGTTTTCTCCCTGAAAACCTAGTTCAAATGAAACCTAGACTTTTCTTACGATAAGAAAAGGTTTTTATTCTCATGAATAAAGCAATGTCTTAAAGAAGCATAGTACAGTTAATTCGAGTGAAGAGTTTGAGATCGGGAACACAGTTCTCACTTTGCTGAGAAAAATTAACACACCTTCTGTAGTTAGTTGACTGTCTACAGCAAATAAATACACTTGTTTAGTACTGCAGTTTTTAAACAATGATAGTGTGGCAGTGTGTCTTGTTATTTTTTAAAACTAAATCGATCGGGATTTTTTCCCAAAAGTGTTCCAATCCTTTTATGAAAATTATATTAAACCCCGAAAGCTTAAAGAATAAGTGTCTAAAACAATTAAATTGGTCTTCATCCTTAAGAAGAACTTAAAAGTTCTTACTGAAAAACGTTTTATGAGTTATTATTAATAGTATATTATGCTATATTTTATTACGTTATATATAAACAGAAAAGAATTAATCGTTGAACTCAAAAAGTTTAGCTCCTGCAATATTGTCATTCTTTGAAGACTATACCTTCCGTATTCTCGGTTTAAGAATAAAACAAAAAATTATTGTATTTGACCGGGAAACATTATTTTTAACGGTCAATCATGGTGGTTCAATAACAGGAAATAAAGAAAAACTGCCTTCCAGTAAATACTAAGGAAAATAATGAAGTTTAACGGTTGAAATTCTCCGAGAGCTATGAGGAAAAACCCTCACGAGAAAATTAAATTAAAATGAAATCCTTTAGTTTGAGAGCTCGATAAAAGTAAAAATTTCTATCTGGCGGCTCTTCAGCGATTAATGAATAGGAGAAAGAGTCAGAAAAATTCAAAAATTTTTTTTCTAAGTGATGTACACTCTTGAATAATTTTAGCTAGATTTTTAAACTGTTACCAAGCAAAGTTTTTCCCAAAGAGGTAAAGAGTAGAACTGTTAACATTTTTAAATAATTTTTCTCTACCTTAAAGGCTACCTTGTCTTTTTAGAATAATGTCTTCTTTCGTTTAGAAAAGAATTTTGCTGTTTGAAACTATCGAATCAGTTTGTTTGAAGGCCACACTTGCTTGAGTTGGTAGTGTATAAAATATTCTTATTTCAACTTTGTCAGTTTGGTTCTTTCAAAAATGGCAAAAATAAAGCTAAACGTGTCAAAACATTGGATAAAATTTTCCCCACCTCGAAATTTGTTATGTTTCCTAAATAGAATGAATGTAACCGAGGGTACATAGTGAACCAGAATTGGCGAGCGCCTCCATTGTACCAAAGGTCGTGGGCTTGATCTCTACCTGAGCAAGATTCTTCAGCCTGAACCCAGGATATTTCTTTCTATTTACACCAAACCTTGGCCTGCCATTCTTCGTCAACAGCTTCAACTCAAACAGATCTCTGGATTCCTGTAACTCAGCAGTGATTTGCACAAAAAATATGTTAAAACAGCGTAGTCCTGGGATGGTTGGAACGAAAAAAAAAGAAAAGGTAACAGTTAAATACTTAATAATACAAAAAAAAAGTTTCTTTTTATTTAATATACCATTTATCGTGGATATAAATATTATTCCTCGTTAAACCCATTGTTTTTTTAAATGTAAATTTAAGGCTCCTTCATTGTGCATTTTAGCATAATTATTTTTTAAAATTTTACGCGGACTTTGTCTCTTTATGTCTTTGCAACATATTTTTAATTATTTGTTTGTGTGACTGCTTTTGTTAGTATTTCCATATTCCGGACTGTTGCTCTTTTTGATATTTACTTGCTAGTTCGTCACCTAATTGACATAAAAAATTTAATTTGATACATTAATAGGTTTGAAATAAATATTTCATAATAATATATGTTACATGTTCGTCAACTCAAAAAGTCGAGTTACTGAAAACCCAAATCGTTTTCTCTCAATAAAACTGTTTTTGAGCTTAACAATATTGGATTAATAATCACTTGATTTGGTATATAAATATTCTTTCTTCGTCGTTAAAAATTCCAAACATCAGAAATTTCCTTGTCTCCTCATCCCGGTTAATAATTTTTGCTTTCAAACTACGCTTGAGGATTCTTTCCTTTGTTGTCATGCCTCATTTCGTCAGGTTCCTTCTATACAACATAAATCAGTTACTTTTCGCGACAATAATTAACATTTTCATTTTTGCAGTCCTCATGTCTTGATTTGTTCAACAGCTTTGGAGTGTTAAAACTGCAAAATGCTGTAGAAAAGAACAACGTGAGAGAAAGACTGATAGTTTGGCAACGTCGATTGTTGGCGTTTAGGAGATCGATGGTACACGGAGCGCAATTGCGGCTGTTCGAAGGGGAAACAAGCCGACTAAATCAAACTTTTCTTTTTCCTCTTACCTTCCAGACACATTTATTCGTGTTAAATAAGGATGACTTGTATATCAGTTCTTTCTTTTTTTCAATCCTTAAAATTTTAACTTTTAAACTTTAAGAGTAAACATTATGAATTACAGGATAAAAGATAGATTATAGCTTATAAGCATTCATAAGATGCATAATTGTTTAGAAACTCTATTTGCGAAATAAATGTTTTGATGATATGTAGTCATTTTCATTCATATTCTAAAAAATAATTGTTACAATATATTGTACACAATATATATATATTACCTAAACCTAATAGGAAATAAATCAGGTGAAGTAAAGCTATGGCCCTAAAGTCATTTTTAAGAACACAAAACTACTCTAACAATTATGTAACTACCCCACACTTTTCTTTCTAAATTCTAATAGAACACGAATTCGTGTTGTAAAAACAAAAGTTGGTAATATTAGTCAACTGTAAAAATTAGCGTGGAATTTTTAAAGAACAAGAAATATATAGTATTAGTATATCTTACATATTTCACAGTATTACCTGGAAAAAACCACGTGAGTTAGTTTTTTCTTCTGCTGAAAGGAACCTTTCTTACTCTTCCTCTTCCTATTACCATATTATCTAGGTGCTATTTATGGATATATTATTTGATAGTAAATAGCTAAAAACAGAAACGATTTGGATGCCACTTTTGAATACTTGTTCCATACAATACACATAAAAACCTCTTAACTAAATGAAGGCATTCGATCGGAGCCCGTCATTCTTAAAAAAACTAACCCCAACCCTTTCTAATCTTTTTCTGTCTAGTGTCGGTGTGTTTAAATTCCATGTACTCTATTCATAAAATGTCATAATGTGTCAGTCATCATCTTACCTCACACTTGGAGCCGATGTTAGTCGAACTTCAAAGCTTTATCACGAACTCTAAACGAAGAAATAAAAAGTTTCGAAAGTTTCAATTTGATATGAAGGAGAAAGACAATCTTTCGCGACAATCTAGTCGCGAAAAACAAAATTTTTTTAGGCAGAAATTAAAGGATTAAAATCTCAGTTGACACTCGTGACGAAAAAACTAAGAGACAAAGAAGTGTTGAAAAATGTTCAAGGCCTCCTAAAAGTATGCAGACTTATTTAGGAAGATCGATACCCGAGATGTCCTGAGCCATGGCTATAGAACAGCGCTGTCCAACTTATTGGCCCGCGGGACATATTTTCTTCACCAAACATTTTCGGGGACCAATAAGGTGGGCCAACCATCATCAGATGTTAAACGGATTGGTGCTGTATTCAGTCAGGTTTTGGCCAACTCTTTCCTAGATATTCCTTTTCATGACACTTACTACGTTGTGACCCATTTTAAGGCGAAGGAAAAAAAATTGAATAAGTGGGAGAAAAACCACTGAAGAAGATGAAAACAGTAGAGGAAGTCGGGTCAGGGAAAACATATACGATAAGGAAATCGAAATGAGAAAAAAAGAAGTCAAGGAGGAATAAACTGAGAAGACCTAAAAAGAGATAGAGACGGTGGAAATAGTCAGAGAAAGAGAAAACGATACAAAAGTCGATACAGGTTGCAAGCAAACACCTCTCAAAAGCATGTCGAAACTCAAGAAAAATGAAAAATCGAAGTAAGGTAGACAGACGAAGAACAATTACCCTGAAGTGGAAATAGGAGATAAAAAGAAGAAAAAGAGGAATAAATAAAGCATTGAAAAAATCATGGAGAGGATAAGCCAGGGCAATTGATTCCTTTTTGCCCTACATAAAATTCTGAACCACAGCTATACGTTCTATGAAATCAGAATGAAAATATATCTGACCACAATAAGACCCATAGTCACGTCTGGGAGCGAAACCTAGGTGTTAACCAAGCAGGGGAAACAAATTCTGGACCCTTGGGAGAGAAAAGTTCTGAGAAAATATACGGCCCAGACTACATCAGTGGAGTTTGGCGCTAGACGTACAACCAGGAATTGTGTAACCACCTGCGTTGGGTCGGTCACCTGGCCAGGATAGACTCCAACTGGCCTCAACATCCCTCTGGTTCTCACTGGCACCCTGATCGTGCACTCCAGCACTGGTCCTCAACAAGCACCCTGAGTGCAAACGACAACCCGGCAGGCCTCGGAAAAGATGGCTGGAGGAGTAGGAAGAAGATTTAAAACTATTGGGAGTTCGGAGTTGGAGAAACATTGCAAGGACCAAGACAGGTGGAGATGAGTGACTGTGAAGACCAAGGGTCTCGCAAAACTGTAATGCCAATGGATGAGAGGAACAAATGGAAACCCCAAGGAAGACTCATAAACACGTCTACCGACTCCAATGAGGTTACGAGAATAGTCACAGCCAAGGAACAACCACCTGGACAATCAACCATCCATGGATCAGCAGTTAGCAGGAGAATCACACAAAAATTTGAACACTTGACCAACCGTTTCAAGGTGCCAACACGTTCAAACTTGGACCTGTTAAGTATTTAAAACTTTTATTCCTTTCTAATACATACTAAATGATTCTACCGACAAACGAAAGATTTGGTTAGAAGAAACGGCTATTTTAGAACAATAAGTTAAGGCGATATTTCGTTCATACAAACAAAAGACTGTAAACCCTTTCTAGGGTGTACAAATTGTGAATTTTTGTCAATACACCATTCCTGTTTGTTGAATTAAAGAATCGTGTTCTTTCTTAAAACCTATCCTCATCCACTCAAAAACTCTTTTTTAAATGTACATTTATTTGAATAAAATGTCTTCTTCACAGAGATCGAGATTTTACATAAATTACTTAAAAACGTAAGCACAAGAGGATTGTTTGGTAATCTCACACACAAGAGAATGTGATGACATAATTATTAATGATGCACTTAATCTCATTTTCATTCTCTCTCGCAAATATTTGACTCTTTTTTTCTTGTTCTAAATTCATGGCGCCGTTTTATAACACTTCATATTTTTTTATTACATATCTCCTGAAGGGCTTGAAAAAATGAAAAAGTGCTTCATTTGGTAAAAGTCTGGAAAAGTTGTAATAGAAAAGGAAATATTTTATGAACAGAGTTGATTCTACGATTCGGTAGACGGAAGAAAACAGTTTCTTCATAACAGTTGATTCCCTCACACGTCATTAATTTCTTGCAGCAGCAATAAAGATGTAATTTTTACAGATTTCTGTTCTCGGCCATCCCTAATCTTTTTTGGTTATAAAATATATTAAACTCATTTCAAACTTCCGTGATTAAATTGGTGGTGGTTTTAATTACGTTTTTCACCTTTTTTGGGTATAACAGGATGCGAGAGAAAGATTCGAACTCACGATCATTTGCGCCACAGTTAGGAACTTTAACCACTACACTATTCCTCGCACAAAGTGCCGTGTTTAAAATAAAACAAAAATCTATGTATAAAAAATTATTATGCAAGTCTTACGTTTACGAATTGAAATTTTTTAATTATTAATTAATTTACCTACGTTCCTTTTGTGTTGGGAACGTGTCAAGCGCGAGTGCCACGTATATATCTAATCAACCTGATCGGTATAGCGTTCACCTATTTGTTGCTAAGCCCTTTTTTTGAATTCATCAAAATCCTAACCATCCGCCGCCCACGCTCAAACCCCACCACAACCCATCTTTCTTTGGAACTGTCTCCGGGAAGCCAAAAGGTTGCACATTTTTAATTTCAACTTCTAAAATGCTTAAGTTAAAATTACTGTATAATAATATTGTTAGTAGAAATAAAATATTCTGTCTCCTTTTACGTTCAATATTCCACTTTAAAAATTGTTTTGAAAAATTAGGAATTTCACATTCGACACTAATTAAAAGAGTGTAAACCTAGATAAATTTGAAGAAAATGCTAACACACATGTTAGGAACTTTGCAAAATTTGAATTAAGAATTACGCAACAAAATGAGTGAAAAAAGCATAGGATACGAAGCTACATCAGTATCGATTCCACCAGTGGATCAAAAATCCTGTTGGCTGTTGTACACCTCATTCGAGGATATTTGTGAAAAACCCTTCGTAGTGCGTTAACACCAGATTCCTTTTTGCCAGGAGCAACCTTCTACGCCCACCGCTGCCCCGGAGATGATTCTGTACCCCCGCGAGAGCCTGAGACTGACCAGGCGTCGGACCCCCTCGACGAGTCGAAGAGAGGCCCTAGACCCGGCAAGTGCACCGGCCCACCGGGAGCCCCATACATGAGCTTAGACAGGACCACCCCCGAGTACAGACGGCGGATCCTTCCTCCCGCACCACCAAGCTTCGGCAGGAGTGACCCAATTGCTTGAGCCATCCTCCTAGCTGGGGGGCTACCGTCCTGAAGTGGGATTCAAAACTCCACCTACTGTCAAGATGGAGCCCCAGATAATTCATACGGGACCCCATCTCTATCATGTCCTGACCCACCCGCAAGTGGGACTGCTGGGGACGTCGCCTGGGTCCATGGAACCACATACTTTCGGTCTTGTGCGGCGCCGTCCACAGCCTCAGCTCGTGGATCCTTTCGACGACTCGCTCCGTGGACACCTCTGTGAGTGCCAATACCCTAGACCAGTGGTTCTCAACCTGGGCGATATCGCCCCTTGGGGGGCGATTGAAAACTTACAGTGGGCGATAATTGGGCTATACGCTTTTGGGGGACGATAGTCATTTTTGGTGGGCAAAATCATTTTGAATACCCGATTTAATAAGTGCTGATCCTACTAATGCTCCTTCGCACATTCAAGAAATATTAATAGATTTGCAGGCAAATGTAGAAGCGAAACATTCATTTGAACATAGTACTTTAGAAGAATTTTGGATAAAAATTAGCAGTACTAACACATTTCAGAGACTATGGATAGAAATAATACTATTAATCATGGCATTTCCAACGTTATACCTAGTGGAAAAGGGTTTTAGTGCGGTTTCTCAAATGCTTACTAAGCAAATAAATCGCCTCAACATTTGCCAACAAGGGGGTTTACAATTATATCTGTCAAAATTAGAACCCAATATTATTAAACTTTGTCAAGATCACCACCCTCAAGGTTCTAATTAAAATTGCATTTAGTCTATTATTTCTTTGTTATGTTAAAATTAAAACACATTACTTCATATATCTTAGTTCTTTTGTAAATTAAATTAAATTTCTAACTAATACATGTTATTCTACTATTGTTCCTTTCAAAATTCTTTGGATATATCTTACTAACGCCTAATCTAAGCCAAATTTACCTTATATTAGGGATTATCGTACAATTTTTATCTGTTAAAATTTATAGGGGGGCGAATTAAGAAGCGGGTCTTACAAAGGGGGCGTTCGGTCCAAAATGGTTGAGAAACACTGCCCTAGACCATCTCTCCCCCGTCGCCACCACCAGCGTGTCGTCAGCATAGCACGTGATGAAGACGCCAGGGGGGAGATGAGTCCTTAGAACTGTGTCGTAAGCGATGTTCCACAACAGCGGTCCAAGAACAGACCCCTGCGGAACACCGCACGACACAGACCGACGTACCAATCGGCCGTACCGGCCCTCTGCGACGATCCACCGATCCCGGAGATAGCTACCAATGACCCGGCGGAGATAGGGGAACACCAGATTCCCTTTGGCACATATGTCATTAAGGGTCAATATATAAAAAAATGTCTCATAAAAATAAAAAAAAATTTTTTTTAAAAAGACACATGTCCTCTTAATTTTTTGTATGATGTTAAAACAATAGTGGGTGAAATTTGAAGTACTTAGGGGCGACAGGAACCCGTGCCGAATTGGACGGAAACATCTTACTACTCATGGGCTTAAGCGAACGTAAGCTTACATGTTGTTCTGGTTGTTATATTGTTAGTAGACGTGTTGTTGTCATTGGAATCACGATGTAAAAAGGTTCCAAGATCACGAAGTTCTAAAAAAAGTATATTTTTGGCCGGAGACACCAAACATCAAATAATGGGAACGGAACTACCCTCTTGTTCAGATCTGCGGCCACAAAAATGTAAAGTTATTTAATTCAATATAAAGTGATTCATTCGGCTCAAGGCCAAGAGGCTCAAAAAGAAAAGGAAAATGGAACAAAAGGCAGCCGAATGAATCACTTCAGATACCTGCAAATATTCACGAATTGTAAAATGACCCATCCGGACAAAGGCTCAGGTATGTTAGGAAAATGTTTCATTGTTTTAATGGGCCGCCCGGATGGGTCATTCAATCAATGTCTTTGTTTTGTCAACCCCTTTTGGGGTATAAATACTGCTGCATTTCTTTTAATAAACCATTCCGAAATCAGGAATCAGTGGTCTCGTTCTTTGCAACCTTACCACACTTCGATCACCACAGGGGTGATAAGGCAGAGGAGTTGTCCATTGACACACTTCCTCATTTCATCATTGGCGACCGCCATAGGAAGAATCAACCCTGAGAAGTCAGGGTTTTCTACGTTCGAAAGTTCGAACACCTCTAATAGACAAGTTGTGGCGGTTCCGTTGTACAATACTCGTGAAGTGCATTTAACTGTCAATGAAAGCACAAACTTTGCTATTCACGAATGCATTATCTATTGGGAAAGGGAAAATGTTTACCTGATTGCGTGAGAAAACTTAAAAATATATGTCAAGTTTGAAGGGAATATCGAGGCACTTGAACATAATATTGGCGAATTTCCAATGAGCAAGTCCTCAATTCAAAGAATTTGTAGGAAAAACGGAAAGAACGCCCTTCCATGTCACGCTGCCGTAAAAGCTGATTTTCAAAACCAAGTACCAGATGTAGTGACTGTTTACTGGGATGTTAAAGTACTGTCGGGTTTAAATACTCGAAAATGAAAAGAAGAACGCCTTCCGATACTAATAACTTAGGGAAGTAAAGAACAAATTACTGCTGTTCCGGATGTTGGAAAGCTCTTCAGGAGTGAGATTATGGGCTGGAATATTGAAGAAAAAGTTAAAATTCTTTTACGTGATTCTACTACTTCTAATGCAGGTCTACTACTTTTATCAATGGTGCGTGTGTTCTTTTTGAACAGAAACTCAATAGAGAAATGCTTGTCCAAAGCAATGGCCTAAGCGCTTTAGAATCGATCACAATTTTTGGCATCTCATAATTCTATTTATAAAATAAATACACTTATACTTCGCTTTACGGCCGCTCTTTATACGGCATTTCGTTATAACGGCCTTCTTCAATTATGGCATGTTTTTGACTGTTTACAGCCTAAAATGTTTCGCTATAAGGGCCAGACTGTGTCAAAAGTACTAGTGCAGAAGTTAATTTCCTCCCTGAAATTAGGCAAGACATTTTGGATCCAGAACATGATCTCGGCTTTGAAGGTTTAAACGAACGTGAGGTGCTTGTGCTTGATCTACTTAAAGCTGACAGGGAACCTCTTTCATATGAAGAACTCATTCAGGAGACAGAGCCTGTTGTATCCAACCAGCTAACATCATAAAATTTGTAGAAAGCTTTTTTCTATTTCGAACAAGGAGTAAACATCCTCCTTGGAAACTATCCTCACGTCAAAGGTAGCGCTAAAGTTTCTCAAGAAAGTAACTCAAACATTAGCTGTTATAATCACTGAAGAACGAAATAGACATGAAGGCCAGACAAACAACGATGGACAATTTTTTTTCAGCCAAGTTTCGTGGAACGTATCTAGGCCGTAAACCGAGGTATGGGTGTAATAAGCTAGTGAATATTGCCACACCATTGTACAATAACTTAGTACAGTGTTACATACCTTATGTTTTGGAGGGAGTCGGCACAGCTTATCGTTATCCGATACCAATAATATTTGATGTTTGTGGTATTAAATCGAAACAGAAAAAAATTAGGAAGTGTGCGTATCCAAATTCATAATAAAACAAATTTGCCCTCATAGCTTGATAGCCCTAATTTATAATATACGCATTTTAAACGTTTATTGAATTAAATAATACAAGTTACAATATTACCAGCTCCGCCCCGGTCGCGCTTTTAGCCATCACCAGGATCTTAAAGTGGTACAAAGCACTGTGGCAAGGAATGGATGGCGGCAGCCTCACAAAAATCTGTTTCAACAGGCTGCTTGAGCTAGAGAGAGGGACTGCAGGGGGCATGAAACGTAACTGGGTCTCTGAAGTTAAAAAGATGGCCAGTGCTTTCCACTTTAACCTAGACTGGCTCCAATCGGCCAATTCAGTTAAGTCCATACTTTCTACATTCACATAGAGAACAGCAACTCTCAAACATGGAGAAAATACACTCCTCTACGCATTGTATCCGCATTACTAGAGGAAAGGGTGAAACTCATGGCAAACCACTGCCTTTACAAATGGGACAACACAAGAATCTGCGAAGTGTGTAATCTCCATGTACAAGAGACTGCACCACACTTCCTCTTCCAGTGTCCCGTTTACGCCCCCTTGCGAGCATCATACCTCCAAGCTTACTTGGAAGAAGGAGCCTCGCCACTACACAATTTTTTCTCGCTTCTCGAAGGAAACTCTAGCCCGGAAAAAATCAAAAAAGTCCATTTATTTGTGGCGCAAGCACTCAAACTTAGGAGCTTTATGTTGCATGAGTGATCTTTGAACATTATTCATTTATTCATTGTATTTATTGTATTGCCCCTAATACCTTACGGCAGGGGTCTTCAACGTTGTACACATTAAGGGCCAAAAAAAATTTTTTTTCTGCACAGCGGGCCGCACCATAGGTATTTTTATAAGAATTTTTTTTCGGCAATGGTCAGGATGATTAAACAAGTAGAAAACATTTATTTATTGAGCCAACATCAACAAAAGGGGCAAATTAAAAATCAATCCAATGCAATTGGTCAATGTCAGTTTTATTTTTTTCTAAAAATTATTTTTGGGTAGTCGTTGTCGTGCCGCAAAAAACATATCGGCGGGCCACGGGTTGAAGACCCTTGCCCTACGGGTAAAATAGGGGTAAACATTAATAATAATAATAATAATTTTTTCTTTCTTTCTTTTTTTTCCCGCCCGTTTACTCCAACAGGGTGCGTGCATATATTTAAAAGAACTTTTACAATTTATTTATCATACCCAACTAGGCTATGAGCCTCTATTGATGTATGTTATTATTATTATAATAATTATTATTATTGGACGCTTAAAAATCCACCAATTTTACTAAACAATTTTAAATCATTACACTTAAATCTAATTTTACAAAAAGTTAATAACTATTAAACCTAAAACTAATTTGACGAGTAAAATTAAATTTATAAACTAAAAACTATCTTAGGGATGGTCTTTTATTGACTCTAATAGTTTCATTTTTATTGTTTTATTCGCTTCACCTGTTTTTTTGTTCTTTATTATATTTATGTTTGGCAAACATAATTATAGCCTAATAATAATAACAATAGTAATAATAATACAAGTTACAGCAAAAAATGGAGGTTCGACCAGTTCACATAGTGGCCAAGAGAATTGTCCAGAGGACCGTGACATTCCATTAACAGTGTAGACAATTTTTACGAAGTTTGTAATAAACCCAAAAAACTGTGTTTGTGTGCAATGGATAAGGGTTATAATAACTTCATAAAAAATGTATATAAATTCTGCCTTTTAAAAAATTTTTAGGGAGGTACGAGATGAAAATGATAACTTGTAAAATGACAGGAATTTTAAAATGAGAGTTTTTCATGCAGTATCAACTAAAACAATAATATGCAAATAATTAATATAATAGATGATGCTCAAGATCCTTAGAAATAACTTGCTGTAGATACAATGCAAAGAAAGAAGAGATAATTTTAAAAGTCTCACAGAACAATCTGCCGTTAATTGAAAGGCGTCGTTCTCTCGGCGCCGTGGTGTTCGTCTGCTGTATTTCTCTCACCCCTTTTCCTTTCCAATTTTACAGAGTTAGCCAGTAACTTGAACAAAATATAGATTGAAAAGTTGTACTTTTGTACTGTCGCTTTTTCTGTCGCTTTTCACCTCCGCAATATACCTAAGAAAGATGGTCTCGAAAATACTGTAAATGTCTTTTTTTCAAAAATTTACATAGTCAGATTCGATGTAACACTACACGATTACTTTTCATATTTATGTGTTCGGGGTTTACTTTATTCTTTTTCCTTCCCATTTTTACTTTATTCTACTTTCTTAACATTATTCTTACTTGTTTTCTCTTATGGATAGGTGGACGGTCTAGTCTCAACGAGTTATTTTTATGGACTCGACAATTGTTTTTGGTACTAATTTTTATTTATGTTCAATCAATTTTCTTGCTTAGATTTAAAATATTTTTTCTGAATTTTATCTTTGGAAATAAAACTCATTTGTGTTCATCTAAAGGTCTGCAAATCGTTTAAAAAGGGAGAGGAGCAAGCAAGTAAAGAATTGTCCAAATAGAGACCGATAATTAGCATTCCCACTGGAACAATTTGGGGAACAGTTGTAAAAAAAACATAACAACTTTTTCTAATTAAAAATATTATAAAAGAAATCAACAAGTCCAATTAATCAAAACTTCTAACATACTTTCCGGACTCTGCCGTACGGAATCCGCCGTAAGTATTCTAATCTGTTCCTTCTTCTGTTGGTTTTGTTGTTGTTGTTCTATATTTCTGGTTTTATCAAGCACTGCAATATGAGATGTATAATTTTTTTGCATATAACCCACCCCTTTAAGGCTCCAGGACGTATTTACTATTATTGTTGATTATATTTTTAAAATTAAATGACTTCCCTAGTTAAAGAATGAAAACAAAAAGAAAAGAAGCAGTCAAATCGATTGCGTCTACTCAATTTATTTGACAGGGTGCAGTGAGTGGAAGGAATGGGTGAATGTTGTTTTCTGAAGATAAGACCTAAAAAATTTTTACAAACGATGTGTAACAGAAATGGAGATAAAACAATTTCATGCTCAGTTCGAAGTAGTCTAACTGATGGGGTACAAAACCTTTCAAATATACAATATTACTGTTTTTTTTTCCTTGTACTGTTGTCCCTATACCCAAGAGGTGTATTATTTCTCTTTACCGTTTTCATTTCAAATCCAGAATTTAAATTCATTTTTAGTTCGTATTAATCATAATTAAAACATTTCTAAGAATAATCCACCGCTAATAATGAAATACTCCTAATTATGATAATATTTTAAGGGTGTTACCATTCAATACACCGTGTCGTTGGTATAAAAAACTCCTATCAGTCAAGTCACAAGTTAGAGTGGTTACTGAAGAAGAAACACTAGTCACCAATCCGCCAGAAGAGGTAGCGGTGTGAGTATGGGTAAGAGTATGTATTGTAAAATGAAGAAGTTATAAGACAATTAAAATATTTAATAGTGACATATTTGATTTAAACATCTGACAATCGTGCCGCTTTCAATATATTCTTAAAGGAATGTCCTAGACCAGGGATGGCGAACCTATGGCACGTTTGAAAATTTTGATGGCACGCACAAAAACAAAATTATTATTTTTTATTAAGTTCTTTTTTGATAGAAATTAATTAAACATTTATTTGCAGCACGTCCCCTATTTAAAAACATAATTTTTATTGCTTTGTGCCACAGATATCAAAAAAGGTTCGCCATCCCTGTCCTAGACGGTAAACAGGGAGTATTATTTGCGAAGTTTGATTAATCGGGATCGTCCTTAGATCACTACCCTCCCGGAACAGTGTAGTACTCACTACAGTGTGTAAATTATTTGTTTTTAAAATCAATTGACTTTAATGCCATAACTAATTCAAAATAGCAACCTAAAATAAACTGAAGTTTGATCAAAATTCTTCTGTTTAATCGGTTTGTTTAAACAATTTTTTAATTTTATGAATAGTTGGAAAATAAAACGCTTTTTCTTTGATTCCTTCCATGGAATCTCTGTCACGTTTCATTTATTAAATAAATATTTTGTCAATAAACCAAGAAAAATAATTGGAGCATTGCGGTTCGTATATTTTTTTAAATGCTTTTTTTGAACGGCTTTGTTTTTTATTAGGATATTGATATTTGTTCTCCTATAGAGAACATGATTGATTTTAATAATAAAAGATAGGATTTTTAATTAATGAAATTATATATATTTTTTTTATTTTTTTCATTCGATTTACACTTATCTATGCATATTGATTAGTTCGCTTGTTTTTATTTCCAATGGCTACTATGAAAATGAGTGCGATCGTTCCGTTATCCGTTCGAGTAGTTTCTCGAATGATGGCATTGCACTAAATGACCCTAATCGGTCTAGTGCTCTTTTTATATTTTTTCTCTGCAGATTCTCATTCTTTTATAGAATTTTCTTCGCGCCCTATCGCAGGTTTCCGCATGTCATACAGCTTGTCGGATACAAGTCGACGCGTGTTTCATGTTGCTTGATTTTGTTGATTTGTTTCTTACAAGTCGAAATGCGTTTTACCTAGTCGCCACAGTATCCAAAGCATTAGTCATCGGAAAATAACACTTGAAAACTAACACCGACGTTTCGCTAACTTAATGGTATAAGATAGGGATTAAGTGAGTTCTTTTTGAACTAGTTCTACATCAAGCTCTTATTCTAAAAGCATGAATGTTACAAAACGACAAAATAAGCTTAGTTTGTGTTACACATTTTTCTTTTTAAGGGTAGATTTGAAAAGAAAATATAATGAAAATAAGAAGGATATAAATATAAATAAAGAGTTTGTAAAGTGTCACTTCAGACTGATAGAGATGTCATAACCAAATAAAAACAAATTTCAACCCGGTGAGCCCAAGTGGAAAATAACGATAATCTTAGCCTTGTCTTATAAATATGTAAGTGTAGGAAAAAGAGGAGGTAGACATCCACCAGGGGAAGCAAATTTAGCTCATTAAACAAAACTTTTCAATCTTTGTGCACTTTAAAAAATGTTTGGTGAACATACGCTACGACTTAATAATTATGAACTGTGAGGAGATGAACTTTTCCAACACTTATCTCTTGATTTACAATAAATTTACAATTTCTATGTGAACATAGAACAATTAGTCAGCTTTTTGTTAGTGATTTAAGGGGAAATTGTAGTTGTGAATGAAATTGGAAGTGTTAAATTTTGAGAAAAACCGAAAGTTAATGTATTGCTTAAAACGATCGGTATGTTTATAAAGTATATTGTAATTTTATATGCTAGTTTTGTTTCTAATTCACATTTTTTTTATTTTCACTTTGCGTCGAATATATTGGCTGAGCCCAAAAATGACTCGGGCTGCGAATATGACACCCCTGACCTAGACTTATTGACTTTTACTGACTTCTGAGTGCACTCAATAACTAGAGGTTCGGGCTGTGGAGTTTATACCAGGGATGGCGAACAAAATCATTTTTTTAGAATGCTATCTTTTTTGGTATAAATTAATTAAAAATTATTAATCTACACTTAATTTATAATTTATGATATAAATTTGTAGAACTGAATACCTATCTTAGTATGTTAACTAGGACCGTCAAATTATACGTTTTATTATTAAAATATCGCACGAATTCTCTCGAAGTATGTAAAAATGTGCATCAGATAAAATTGTTTAAAGAAAAATTGCTTTTATTTGTTTATTTATTTATACTTACGTATAGTTTTGACCACGCTAACATTCCAATGGAATTTTATTTTGGCACGTCACCTATTTAAAAAAGAATCTTTATGATCTTGTGGCATGAACGTCAAAAAAGGTTCGCCATCCTTGGTTTATATCATTGTCAAGGAAATGAGACCCTCCCCCAGGTACAAGGACTGAAAAAAGTCTACTCGTTTCTTTCACCCTTGATAATGTACCATTTTTTCTTTTTAATCCACAACAAAAACGACTACCTGTCCCCGAGGAAGGAAGTAAAAGTTGTTGATAAGAAACAGGCTTTGGGGTTTGCTGTGGAACGCTCCTCTGCTGGGGTTTGCTCCTGGGACTTGGACATCACTCCAGGTAGGATCAGGAACATGAGGAGTAGAGGGGGGAGGGAGAGGAAATAGGATAAGTAGGAAGGTAAGAAATAGTAAGTAGGAGTAGGTAAAGAAGAGAATGAATAGGATAAGTATATACATATATATATCCTAACTATATATATATTATACACCAGGGATGGCGAACCTAAGGCACGCGTGCCACAAGTGGCACGTTTAAAAATTTTGATGGCACGCACAAAAACAAAATTATTATTTTTTAATAAGTTCTTTTTTGATACAAATTAATTATAAATTATTTGTGGCACGTCACCTATTTAAAAACAGAATTCTTATGACTTTGTGGTACGAACATCAATAAAGTTCCGCCATCCCTGCTATATATTATATATATAGTTTCCTGGGCCTAGGAGGCACATAGGGCCGCAACAAATGTCCGCTACTTGTTTCTGTTGCATGCCAAGCACTTCGCCTGTGACCATGTCATCGGTGACTCAAGTGTGGATAGTTCAGCAGCTATCGTTGACCTCCACGAGCCCCTGGGTCTTCCTCGGCTGCGTTGGCTGGCGGAGTTCCATTCTAGGGCTTAGCGACAGATCTCTTTTGCGCTTTTCCTTAAGGTGTGCATAGGATAAGAATTCTAAGGTACTAAACATAAAGGAGAAGCATAATCTAGAAAAGGACAAAACAATGTGTTATGGAATCGAGAGTCGACATTATAACACGATGTCTTTTTAGTGAACGTCGGTTGTTGCGTTCGTTAACGAGGAATGATGCGCAGGGATTGGGATGAGCCACCAGTCTGGAGGAGTATGTGATGGAAAATCTCCAGCATTTCCTCTTGAACAGAGGGAATCTGGAGGTCCCTACATAGGAGGGAGTTTAAGACATTCCAAGGAGTGTTGAGTGTGGGTCGGAGGGTTTTAGCTTGGAAGCGCTCCAGGATCTCTATATTTGAGTTGGTGGATGAACCCCATAACTGGGTTCAAGTGGGTTTTACGATGGCTTTATGGCTAAGGAGTTTGTTACCAGTGTGAAGTTCAGATTGTCTTTCCATGAGTCAGAGAAGTTTATTAAGAACTAAGTGGGCTTGGATTCGTTTTGCTTTGATATGGGTCTTCGAAGAAGATCGACGATAGAGGTTGATACCGAGACACTTGACTTCGGAGATGGGATTGCATTTGGGTAGAGAGTTTGGAGTAGAGTAAAAGTAATATGTTAAGATTTTGTTTCGTTTGCCCTCACTCTCCAGCAACCTTAGAGCTGATTAAGGTGGAGTTGAAGAAGCCTGATGCAGTTTTGTGGATCATAGTCAGTTGTCAGGATAGCAGCATTATCGGCCAACATGGCCGTAGTTATGTGGAGACAATGAATTCATTCTTTGATTGTCACGAACAACCCAAGTAACTCAAGGTTTTATAATTATGAAGAAGATAGTTTTGGGGTGAAGGTCCAGTCATTCGTAATGGAAAATATTTTTAAAAAAATGGTCTTACATCACACTTTTTTTAAAATATTTTATTTCAGTAGAAAACATTAGAGTTTAGGTAGATCGTTAAAACTAAAATTCCTTTGTAATCTGTATTACTAAAAAGAATTATTGCCGATGTTTTATTTTTACTAATAATCCCGTTCTTGAGCTTCGAGTATAAATGGATACGAGGGGAAAGCTCAAACCGTCAACAACTACTTTGGTAGTTAACGACGTTACCCAACAGATCCTGTATTAATATTTGAAGTATTCCTATTTCACAACCATTGTGTTGCAGGCAACTGTACTCTAAAATTAAAAACATATACTGTATTCTATTACAAAAAGAATATTTTTTATTTCAAAGTTAAGATCACTCCATAAGTGTTAAGGCCAGTGGTCAGGCCACTCTAAAACATAAAGTCTTGAAGTTTGTATGAAAATGGTTTCATAAGGAAAAATTGGAGGAATGTAACTTGACGAGTTTTGAGTAATAGAGCGCAGTAATGAAAAATAATTGTATTTCCAAATTTGTTCCTGGGGTAAAGACTGGTCTGCTTTTCAGACACAACCCTTCAAAACCACATGTGTGGTGCTCAGACACAGATGGTAGTTAACGGGGAGAGAATAAAAAATAATTCCAATCAAATTTCTTAAACAAATAGTTTTTTTACTCAGTGTCATATTCAATGTGAGGGAACTAAACTAAAGTTTAAATTGGCAATATCAAAAGTAATTGGCAAAATAACTTCTATTTTTTATAAGCTTTTTTTCCTTTTTAAATAAAATTTCTTTCATTCTGAGCAACAAAAAATAACGTGTTATATGACACTTGCCAGTTGCCAATAGCAGCAATGAAATATCATCACTTTTCAAAGCCCTTCATGCCTGACAATGTGCCACAGTTTATTAGTAGCAAATTAGCACTACAAACTTATATAATTTGGTGGTGGTTTAAATCCTGTTTTTCACCCTTAATTTTTGGATATAACAGGATGCGGGAAGAGGATTCGAACCAACGACCATTTGCGTCCAAGTCAGGAACTTAACCACTACACTACTCCTCCACTACAAACTTACAGAATTCATCAGAATTAATGCTCATTAGGCATTCCCTAAAAATGAAAATATTTAAAGCTAAAAAACCTGTATGTTTATTGGCTCTATTTTAAGTGTGTAATACCTTTAGGGAATCAATTGTTTCATCCCAATTTTTGCTACCTATTTCAACCACAGCACTAATCAGCAAATTAGTGACATTTTTAATGTTACTCTTGAATACATTTAAAACTTCTCCCACATTCACATGATCTTCAGTTTCTCTCCAACAGTCGTAGTCAGTTACAAGTGCTACAGCACCATAACATAATCCCAATTCTTTAGCCAAAATAACCTAAAACAATCAACATGAGATAATTCTTTCTTGATAAAATTATCAACTTATAATCAAATGTGTCATTTGGTTATACAAATTAAACAATTCAGTAATGAAATTTTTTAAAATCATGGATTAGAGCTAACAAAAAAAATTTTACTTAATACATCAATATATATGTGAAGACAAAAGAAAAATGTCATTCTGAAAACTTAGTGTAAAGCTAAATAGCCATTTACTGATTTACAAACCTCTGGAACAGTTGTCATATTAATAACGTCACAGCCCCAGCTTTTAAATAATCTGCTTTCTGCCCTACTTGAAAACCTGGGTCCTTCAATTGTCACACATGTCCCAGACGTATGATGCTTAATATTTAGTTTTTCAGCACAAAGCACCAAAACTTTCCTAGTTTTCTCACAAAATGCAGGATGCATAGGCAAATGGCAAATCCCTGATAAAGAGTTCTTGGTACTATCATAAAATGTTTGGTTTCTTTTCTGAGTTCTGAAGGAAAAAATTTATTACCTTCAGATAAATGAGTTGAGTGCCATTGGTGTTTAATATGAAAATTTAAAGAAATGTACAGTTCAGTTTGTGATTAGTTTTTAAAAAATTCAAAATGTATCATTTATTGTATTGTACTACTGAATAATTGTGCAATCTTTGTCAGGATTTTTATTTTCATACAATCTCTAAAAATAAGAATTGAGTTTTCCTTTACCTGTTTTAAAAGTGTTTATTAAATCTTCTAATAAAAACTTTAAAATCTTTAGTCACAAGCCTTGATTTAGAAACAAAAATATACCAAACCTATCTACGAATGAATCCAAAATTACTACATCTCCAGGTTTAATTTCTTCTTTTAAAGATCCACAAGCAGTAGAAGCTAATACATGAGTGCAACCTACAGATTTTAGAGCCCAAATATTAGCTCTATAGTTCACATTACTTGGCATTAAGGAATGCTTCCTCCCATGTCTGGCTAATAACACGCAGGGTACATCTCCAATTAGCCCTTCTATTAAGACATCTGATGGGTCACCAAATAGAGTTGGAACGTGGCGTTCAACTTTATTCGCTATAATGTCAGGATCATCCAATCCCGACCCACCAATAATGCCTACCTGTATTTTTAAAAAATTTGCGGATCAATAATTTTGTTTTTATGAATCATAGCATCAATTTTTTTCTCTTGACGAATGCGCCACTTCTAGAAGTAATTTCAAATAATTATATAAAAATAACTAACATACTTTAACTGGGTACTTCATTTAGAAAATGCCAATAAAACTGGAGTAAATTAATAAATTTTCTGTCATCTAACCTAAAATTGACGTCACAATTAACATGTTACATGTTGAAAATTTCAACAACTAAAGTTTCGCCCATATTTAACTTAAGGCATTTTTTTCTGGATAAGAGGTATAATTTAAGCCATGATTTCTTTTAAATTTCTTAAAAGGTAATTGAAGTAAAAGTCATAACGCTTTTTTCATTCACACGAATATTTAATATTATAACAGCTTAATTAATAATTTTTTTAAAAGATTGTCTGAATTCAGATAAAATTGATTTTAAACTTTCAGTTTCAAATTTGACGAAGTTTGGGATGAGATAAAGGAAAGAAAAACATGGAAGCCAATAAAGGAAGAAATGGATGTGTTCTTCCAATGCACAAGCACATGAATTAGTTGTTAACGTTTCAAAATCAGCGGAATTACTACAAAATCTTGTTTGCAATTTAATTAAGGAAAATAACTAGACGAAAGAAATTTGGGGAATTATTCAGGGTGAAACAATAGTTGAACGCCATCTACCAAATAACTGACATTTGTTATAATCCTAGTTAACGGATGTTTTTTGATAGATAGAATGAAATGTAGAGCAAAATAATTTTTTCCATTCATTCATTCTGTTTACTTAGAAGAATTCAATATTTGTTTAAATTAAAATTATTAGACTGCATTTTTTAGACTACTAAGAAAATGGCAATCGCTGAGCAAAATAAGTATATCCAGTTTGTTAACCTTTTGAACATCAGTAATTTTTTCAGTGACGTTAGTAGTTGTGTGGTATCTCCAATGTTAAATAGTATATGTGTGGTTTCAAAGCAAAAGGATGCGGTGATATATTTGCTTCCGAAAGGGGAAAGCAATACCGAGCCATTCTGGCAGTGTCCGTCCAAAGTACAAAGGTACTGTGGTGCATTTTGCCTTTTACTTTCAAAGAAGTTTTTTGCAATACTCATTCTGTTTCTAGTGAAAAACCATTAATTTTGAAAATTTTGAAGTTCTCAAATGAACATTCTTGAGAAGTTAATGTGAGATAATCCAGTTGGAGGTACATGTTTAAAACCAATGTAACTCAGAGTAGGGGCTAAACATTTTTTTCATCATTTGGCAATATAAAAAGTCAACAAATTGATTTTTTTTTTAATTCCCAAATAAATTATTACTTAATACAGTCATTTACACTAGTTTTTCTTTAACTAAATTGAGAAATCATTTTACAATAAAATTTATACTGTTTATTTTTTCCCTACTTCACTGCATTTAGATGTTTTTTTTCTGAAGATGGAAAAAGTATTCTTGCAGTACTGAATGTAAATTCTTTTCAAATTTACTCAATCAATGAAAAAAAAGTGTCTTTAGCAGTTCAAATTAAAGCATCCATATTAGCAAATATTTTAGAGGAGTACAAAATTGGTAAGTGCAGCTAATTTTCCATTTAATTTTTTCCAACATTTTTATTAGCTTTATTTCATATTCAATTTATTGTTCTTTTATAGATTTTTCAGCAGCTTCTCAGGTTGAACCTGTAAAATTGAAAATGAATGAATTAATTATAATTATTGATAAAAAGACACTTTTTAACATTGAGTGGAGTCTAATAAAAAAGCCGAAAATCAAGTACTCTCTGTCAACTGAATCCTGCAATGATTTATTTTTAAATGAAAAATACATTTTTGTCCTTTTTACTAGTGAAATTATGAGTATCCTTTTGAAAATTATTGTTGCTAACTATTTATTAGTGGTCAGAATTAAATTATAAGTTTCTATTTATAGTGTTTAAAAATAATAGTTGTGCCTTTTGTAAGAAGAAAAATAGTGAAGGTTGCAATATTAATAATTTTTTCACTAAGCAAGCACCCTGCTTTTCTATGATTGAGAATAATAGATTACACTAATATCTATTATCCTTGTTTCTTTCTGCTTCATATGCTTGCCACTTTCATAAACTTTTTTTGCTAATCAGAAGCCAGTAATGAAAGCAGTCAGTGCTTGATTTTACGCCGAATTTATTTCTTATAAAATAGGAGAATTTTCTTTTATCTCATTTAGACGTTTCGCCTCTTCTTAAGTGTAAGACAATTGAAGTTTGGATTCAACTGATAGAATTCTTCAGACTGAGAAGTAAGGTTCAAGAACAAAATAAATAAAAAATAAGAGGTATGAATTCTGAAGACAAAGGAGTGAAACCAAAGAAATTGGAGGCAAACATGAGGGTTAATCAGTGGTGATTAACGGTCAGGAGGATCCCATGGTCGGCCAAAGGAGGGGGAGTGCGCGCACTTATGTTCAAGAAGACATGACAAGGAAACTTTGATCCTTGTTCAGATTTTGGAGTTGTTTGCTGCTTTCTCAGTTGAAAACAAACTCCAACACATTGATTCAGCTATAAGAGGGGGAGAATCATGTGGGCAAGGTTAGAGAAGATTCTCTTATTTTTTCCAAAAGTTCATATAGCATAACCAAAATTTTAACATTTAACACTGACTTTTCATTAGTGGCTACTAATCCACGAAGATGTTATTAAAAGTAGCAAGTAAAAACGAAAAATTGATGTCCTAATTTTGAGTATAGACTTAAATCAAACTTCTTGCATATTAAATACTTGTAAAATTGTTAACTTTTCATTGTATTTCCTTAACAAATTTTAATAGTTTATAGTGTGATAACTGGTGAGAAGTGCTGTGAAGATTTAAATTTTCAAAAGGCCAATCGTGATTTTTCTATCGGTTATTCTTTTTTTAAAGTATCCGTAAATTCAAATTCAAATGTAATGGCAGTAGTCAATCAAGATGAAGAAACGGTTTTGTTGGATGCAAACGAGTATTTCAAATACGAAAAACGATTCCATAATCTTTCAGTGGAATTCAAAAAAGAAAAATGGATGTGGCCTTACAAGAATAGAAAGCCGAGCACCGAATCCAAGTTGGTTGCATATAAAGTCTTAGGAAAAGTTCCATCCCCATCAGGATTGGTTGTGTCACATTTGCAATTTGCTCTTAAGGGACTGTTTGCTTTTTATTGCGTATTAGGACAGTCTAAATGTATTAATTTTAAAGTAATTGATGAAACTTCGGGGGATGTTTTGTACACCTTCGATGGTTTAGTTGAATCAAAAGTTATTACAGGAGGGCCATTGCCTCTTGTCATGACTGATTCAATTCTGTCTATATGTTTAGGTGTACTGTGTAATGACTATTTTGTAATTAAATTGTGTGAAGTCGTTCCTAATTTTGGATTTTCAAAGGAAATAGAAAAGACATTGTTTTCTCGGTCTTGGAATGGGGCCGTTCAATTTCACTTGGTATTTCTGAAAATAATTCTTAGTTTGCATTTAAACATTTTCCATTCAAATCTTAAGTTGCTAAGAAAAAAAGACAACGGATCGTTAAAAGCTACGTTTTCCGAAAGAAAAATGATGGAAAGAATAGATGAATTGTTTAAGGTCGTATTAGATTATAAAGATAATGAAAATTCTGAAAATTTGAACTTAAAACAATTAATGCTGGTTGATTGTTTTATACATGCGGTAAATTTACTAGATATGATTCATGTGGAAACCAAAGAAAATTTGAAAAGTGATTTTTTCTCTACATTACTGAAACACATAATGACTTTGTCCGAAAATGTTCGCCAATCTGATCCTTTGAGGAATGAGTGGATCACTTGGCTGGATAAAACCGACTTGGAGGTTATTCAGGAAGCTGTTATCATTGGAGCTGTGGCCTTGGCTCACGTCTTTCTTATCACACAGCGGGATTGGTCAATCGATGAAGTTGAAACCAAATTCAAATCGGAAGCCAACGCCTGGGTTGTAGAACTCACCACACAATGAACAAATTTGAAAGAGCCAAAGTTGTACTAAACAATTTGGTATGCTTTTGTTACTCTCTTTTATTCATAAGTGATATGTTATTTTTATCTAGGATTGCATCTTGCAAACTGCATCCACACCTAGCAAGATGCAATCTTTCTTCTCTTGAAAAGAAAGAAAGAGAAGAAAGATTGCATCTTGCTAGGTGTGGATGCAGTTTTATAATTAAAAAAAAGATTTTGAGCATTGAAAATTTTGTTTGAAATCCTAATGACAGGGTATTTAAGTATACCGGACTGTTATAAATTGGACGCAGTATCCCGATAAAAGGAAGACACACCATTAGTACTGGTTATTTAGCGGTACAATCTTAGGCGCATTTTTGTTGAAGCTGAGTATGTAGATGTAGATTTAAAAAAATTAAAGTCTTTTTTATTTTTAAGGGCTGTGATGCTGTTCAGCATTTAAAATCTCTTTGCCTCGATGCAACCGAGCCCGTAATACGAGACGCATTGGTCAATCACTTAATGGAAATAGGAGAATTAAATGGAGAAGAAATAGAGGCTTGGAATTTCAGCAAAAAAATTGAAGCTGCTTTGTTTTCTGTCATTAAAAAATATCATACATTTGAACAGAAAATGTTTGTTTCAGCAAGAGACAGAGCAAAAATTATTGCATATAAAGGACCGCCTTATACAGGATGCCTTAATTTAAAAATGATTTTACAAGCTTCTAAAAAATGGAAGGAAATGGTTTTAACTGAGGTTTATTTTAATACAGGAGGTGAGTTAGTAAGTAACATGTTACCTGGTTAAAATTTTTTTGAAAATTACACACTTAATGATCATAAAATTGGTCCCAAAAGCCAGTTTCGTTTAAGTGTACTGACAAAAACCTTTTTTCCTTTTTTTAAAACATTTTTCTGAAGTCGACAATTTAATAAAATTCCTTACTTCTATAGTCTCAAAAACAATTAATCCCATTTCCAATTCAGGTTCTTTTTCACTGAATGAAATTATTGGAAAAGAATTAATCCTATATGCACTGTTTTTTCTAAGATAACTAGAATGCACGTTCTAGAAGCATTTTATGGGTCTAGTTCTTGTCCATTCAAGTGATTCTCAAAATAGACAATGCTGTCATTGTGACGGAGACTTAAAATGAATAAAATGGTTATAATTTGTATCTTCGGACTAAGAGGCAATAATCCTAATCCCTTAGTAATATACCCAATCGGACCATGTAAACCGTGTAATTTAACTTTATACTTGATACCTAATACCATGGATTTAATATTTATACCTGTTTCAGATATCATGCTAGAGAAAACTTTAGAAAAAGAATGGTGTTGGCAATTCTTGCTCGAAACAAACCAAGTAGGCTTGTTAATTAGTTGGATCAACATCATGTGCGATACAAATTATTTAAATTCCTTTCAAAAACCATCCAATTATTTGACGAGAAGCTTTTATAATGTTTTTAGTGGATGGACTATTACTGAAAATATGATATCTTTGGTGACCGAAGTAAAATGCATGACTACTACAAAGGACTCTGTTCTTGATAATTGTGCTTTTCATGGATTGTTTTCAACCGCTGAGAAAAACTGTTTAAGAGCCATTGTATATCGTTTGGAAAATAATTCGTTACTATCTTCCGTTAAGAATGTTCTATCAAAGGCATCTTCTAATACAAGTGTTTATACATTCGATGACATGGTTTTCAAAAAGTGTCTTCAACATTCTTTAAAACCTGTAATTGTAGCCTGTTTGCACGAATCCATTTTGTTGAAAGAATCACTTGCATTTAAGACCGAATACTTTTGGATCGAAGTTTGGAATTTATTCAACTCTTGGGAGAGTAATGGAACAAGTCAAATCCTCCTAAATGACATTATTAGAAAAAGTTCGAAAATCAGTTCTCTTCAAACTGAAGAATTTCCTCTTTTAGCTTTGTCTATTGCTCTTATGGAGAATAAGGCAAGAGTAACATTTAATTATAAATTTTGCTATGAATGAGGTAGATGTAAACATTCTAACGACTAGAATAAAAACAGGCCCGCCTTTTATGTGGACCAATTTTTTTTTTCTTCTGGTGAATTTAAACTTGGGTTAAAAATAAAACCTTTTATTAACCTTTTATGTAAAGATAAATGACAATAATGGTACATTAATATTTTTAGGAAATTTCAGATTTGATTGAAAAACAGGGAAATCAATGCCCTTTACTTCAATTAGCTTTAGTTCAAATTAACTGGCAGACGGCTCAAGGCACTAATAATAAAAGCCCGGATGTTTCACTTTATGATTTGTTGAAATGCTCCAACATTCCTGTGGAGAAGTTATTCCTCTGGCAATCTCAAAACAAGTAATCATAGATTTTATTTCATTCCTTTTATTTCATTTTTCATCTTCATAAGGTTTTATATCAAATAATTGAATAACTGACAAAAGTAGTTTTAAAAAATCTCTTAAATTATTCTTGTAAGTAAGGTTGCTTTGTGTGTATTAGACAGATTTAGGCTTTGTTCAAACAAAAGATTTCCCTCTTATTTTGCCTACACGTTTCACTTACTTTGGAATTTTGGAGTGTGTCGTGTTGAATGCACTTGCAAATGCAAGATACCTTACTCAGGAATTTTTAAATAAAAAGTACACCAAAATTGAAGACTCGATAATTGAAATAGTCGTCGAGAAAGCCCGAAATTTATTTGATATTTATTAATTGATAAGAAATATTTTTTTGAATGTGTTTATTCATTCTTGCAATGTACTTCTATGCCACTAGTCAATCAAGACATCATGCATTGATGCCTTTGATTTTTGATGCAAGTTGATTTTTTTATTAAAAATTGTTTCATGACTACAGTGTTACAGAATAACATAGTTGGGGTTGGGTCTATTTAGGAAACTTACGTGACTCAAAAAGGAGCGTTGAATTGTTTTGGTTTATTTCTTATTAATTAAGGATTTTTCTTTTAGGGGTTCTACGGGGTCATACTCTCAAGAACTATTTATTGATTTTCCTCATTTCAACCACCAAGTTCTAGGCGTGAAGCATGGCTTTAAGCAAAATTTGGACCACATATATTACCTTAAGCAAGGAAGACCCAGTTTTGCTTGCAATCTTTTTATTGTAGAGAGCTTGAGGAATCAGCGTCGATTAACGACAAAAATGTTAGTAAATATTTAATTACTCATTCTTCTTAAGCAAGATGTTTAGGGGTCAACCGTTTTACTTATTTTAAGTGAGTGGTTTTGGAGAGAAATGTAGTTTTAATTGTTTTTATGTTTGGTCTGGTAATTTTTGGTTGGTGGATCTAGCTGCTTCCTTTGGCAATATTTTTTAACTTTCATTAAATAATAAATGGTTCACTTTAGTCATCGTCAATTTGCTCGACATTTACTTCTTCAATTTTTTTTCACATTTTCAGGATAAAACGTGTGTGTGGAGTAGCACACGGGTTGGCTTTAAAGCACTGGAGAGAAAACTCTATATGTTGTGCTTGTGTGGCTTTCATAACAATGCTGGGTGACATTGTTTCATCAAACATTTTGCGGATTCATCTGGCAGCCATTGAATGTACTTCGGGTTATCTTTCAAAAGTCGACAGAAATTATATTAGTAAGTTTTTTTATTTATAAGAAAACAGTCTAATGTTCGAGCTTTAGGAAATATTTTTTGTTTCATATTTTTTTTTTATTTGGGGTTTAATCTATTACTTATTAGAGCCAGAGCACTGTGCGAAGTAAATAATGTTTCATTTTTATAAATTTATTATTCAGGCACGCTAGTTCGTGGCATTATTAATAAAGAATTATCTTATGTGGAAGAGATGGCTGCGCTTGTAGAATCATCTGTAATGGCATCTGTTGGGCACGAAAAACCGGTGATTCAGCTAGAGAAATGGTATCTAGCTGTTTCCTTTTGTAATACACACAGCCTGCCTTTGCCGACATTACTTCTTAAATATCTGGCTTACAAACATGAATGGTTTGCTTTTGTTCTGTGCCTAGACATTTTTAAGTATCCCTACGAACAGGTTGTAACTTTTAAAAAATATTACACGTGTTATTTTTATCTTAAAATAAATTATGACTTGAAATATTTATATGTATTCAGGCAATTGACCTCATTGAAGAAATCGAGTCAAAAATTTTGAAGTCTCATTTAATAAGAGCTTTGACAAGAACTACTTTGAAATTATCTACGACTTCTCCTAGTAAATCTCCGCCTAAAATTTTGTTGGAGCCAGAAAACAATGGAAAGGATGATTTGGAAACGGTGAATAAAAGCTTACCTTACAATTTAATTTTTACTTTGAAAATAAGAATATCAGTTTTCTGAGACTGTAACTCAAATTTGCTTCTTAGTTTATCAACAAAATTTGGTGTTGGCCCCAAAATTTTTTTCAGTTTAAATTTTATGAAAGTTTTTTATAATTCATTTTCGCTAACGTGTCTTTTTTTTTACTTTTGTTTTTAAATTTTCATTTCTTTTTAAACTTCATGTTTGCCAAAGCTGATTCCGACGATAAAAGCCAGACATACTTCCGAGTTCCTTGAGTATGCCAAGTCTGATTAAAATATTTTTGATGTTATTTACTCATTTATTTGTTGAGACTAGTTGTTCTAAATTAGTTTTAAGTTAAGACATCTATTGTTTTTTACTGTTAGCGAATTAATGTATTTTTTTGTTTGCTTTTTTCTAAAGGTCTCTTTTGGTCATTGTTTATCTAGCTTTCAGTGATCACAAAGATTTTTTACACAAACAATAATGCACAATTTTCGAATGATTTCCTTTTTACGTCGACTTTTAATCGGTACGTACAGAATAAGTTAAAGGTTTGTTGCTTTGTTATAGATCGGCACGAAAGACAATAAAGATGTTTTCCACTCCTTTGTGGCGAATGTGTACACGGAAGTTCTAAATACTATCCAGACCTTCACAGATAAGAATATAGTTCTTCCATGGAGCTGTGAGCAAGATCCAGATTGTGATGTTTTATTAACTCTACTGAAATGTGAAAGTGAGCCAGATCCATCAAAATCATTGCTTATTAGTACTATTGAACTTCAGTCACCTGTTCTTGCCGTATTAGCAACTTGCTTTCAGGTAAAAAAAATGTAAAAGATAAAATATGGTCTCCAAATTGGAGGAAAAATATTTATAAGTAACTGCAAAGTTACTTTAGTTGAAATTTATCAGTTTTCTTATCAGTGAGTTCTTTTTTGTTTGAAAAATATAACTTTGTTTAAAATTTGGAGGCTACAGAACGATTAATCTTGTCTTTTGTAGACGATATATTCATTTTAAGGGGATCCGACCATTCCCGCGAATCGATGTTTTTCAAACGGGAAATAAAAGTAATTCAAGCTGAAAATTTATCCAAAACGTTTAAAAGAACAGATATATACCTAGTCTAACCATAAATACTGTCCCAAAATTTTGTATCTAAAAATTTCGAAAATGAAATGTCATTTCAAATATTTTTGTTTTCGAGTGAAATTACCAGGCTTCGTTCTTCTAGAAAACCCTCACTTGATGGCATTCATCAAAGAAGTCATCATGGAGTGGGGCGTCAAAGAAAATCAAGTCGCTGTATAGTTCTACGTAAGTGCAGTAAAACGACGAGCGAGCTCTTCAATCTGTTACAATCGCTTCGAATCTCAATGAAATTCGGGTACCGTACTATCAAAAGGTTCAGTGAGATGTTCTCTATCGATGACAGGCCCAGAAGCGGCCGCCCGCTGGATTCCAGGAAGCCAGCGGTGATCAAAGCTGTTGCTGAGCGAATCCGAAAAAATCCTCTCCGCAAGCAGAAAATCTTGTGTAGAGAGATGAAAATTCCACTGAGAACCATCTCTCGCATAATTAAAGAAGACCTCAGACTTGCCGCTTATCGACGAAGTACAGGACATCGCTTGACAGCAGCTTTACAAAACTTAAGAGCGACCAGAGCGAAAAAGCTGTTTCAACGACACGCTGAAGGCGGGTACCGGAGAATCCTGTTTTCCGATGAGAAAATTTTCACGGCAGAAGAGAAATACAACGGTCAAAATGACAGGGTCTATGCTCACAGCTCACAGGAGGCTTCGGAGAAGGTTGCGAAGGTTGAAAGAGGCCATCACCCGGCATCAATCATGGTTTGGTGAGGCGTGTCGTAGGAAGGGGTCACTGAGCTCCATTTTTGCCAAAATGGCATGAAAACGAAGGCTGCAAACTACCAGAGTGAAATTTGGTACCTGTTGTGAAGCCAGTCACTCAAACAATGTTTTCCAATGGGCATTGGATCTTTCAACAGGACTCGGCCTCGGCACATAAAGCACGAGTCACTCAACAGTGGCTAAAAGACAATTAGCCGGGTTTTATCGTGTGTGAATATTGGCCCTCGGGAAGTCCAGATCCCGACTCTCTGGATTATCGACTGTGGAAAGTTTTAGAATAGAAGGTCTGTTCAAAATTTCACAGCCATATCGAGTTGTAGAAACGTGATTTGGTGGCAGCAGCGGCTTCGATACCTCTGGAAACTGTGCATGCGGCGACAAACAAGTGGTTGGATCGATTGAAGATGTGTGTGAAGGCAAAAGGGGGTCATTTTGAGTAAATTCCTTATTCGTTCCTTTAAATAGTTAGTAAAAAATAACTGTGTTGTATTTCATTACTTTTTGTTAATTTATTTTTGAGATAGACATGTTTTTAATTAGGGACAGAATATATGGCAAGACTAGGTAGAATGGGAAGAGTTAAAGAAACATGAAATTGAGGAAGGAATTCTAGAAAAGGCAATCAAAGAGTTTTAATTGTTAGTCTATTCATGTTAAACTCAAGTAAAAGTAGCAAGTCACTATAAAAACTATTAAAAGTAACTTAAACTCAATCAAAAAGCAAGTCACCAACGGTGCCTCCCACCGTTTAAAGGGGCTAATTGGAGACTAGAAGAGTAAAATTTCTGATGGATACGAAAGGACATAACAAAATTATACTGATATTTGATAGTAACGAGAAAATTTTTAAATCCTTTTTAGTGTTATTAACAAATTAGAATCCGAGTGGGGTAATTGATTCTTTGGTTCTCGTGGAAGCGAATGTTCGAATTTCGTATGGGATGATACTTGTTGCATCTTTCTGGATCTTTTCGCCTCCTACCCAATTTCCTGTGATTTCTTCCAATGAATGAGATAGAGGAAACCTCTTAAGCCCCGTATTAACTAAATAATCTAAGGAATACGTAGAAAAGTCTTGGAATCTTTTCCTTTGAAGATTTGAAGAAAAAAAAACATTTTTCTTTTAGTCATATTTTTTTTATTTTGCGTGTTTCATTTTAGTCAGACATTATATTTCCCAATTTGATCGCGTGGCTTGTTTCTTCTATACCAACTTCAATGTCAAGATCTAAACGTCGAGAAGAGGGGCAGCAGTTGGTGGATCGACTGTATGGATCCAAAGAAGTGGAAACTTTATTTATTTATTTTTTTTCTGCTGGATATTTTCAGACTTTTCACAGAGGAATGTCTTTGTTTATGACGGTAAGAATGAATTCTTAAAATTGTTTAGTTAATAACAAAAGACATTAAGGTGAAGAGAATTAGATATCTTTATAACACTCATACTTTTTTCTTTTAGGAAAGTCCATTAACTCTTTTTTTAAATGCTATATATCATAGCATCGTACTGTTGGATTTTACTACAGCGTTTGAGTTATTAAAAGAATTTATGGTGGAAATGACCCCTTTTCGAATAAAAGAAACTCTTCCGTTCATATCTAAACCGTGGATACTGAAACTGGTAGCCCAATGTATAGAAAACGTATTGACTAGGTCGGACCTGCAAAATTCAACCAAGAGACAATTTTTGCGAATCGTAGCTGCCTCTGATTTGGCTTCGCTTGATTCAAGTGAGCAATTTAATACTGAGAATTGTATTTAAACAAGGTTTGGATTTTCATTTAAATGCGATATTTATTTTTAGTTTTTCCAAATTACTTATTGTGGTTTCAAATCTGCGAAATTTTGGAGTCAAGTGAAACAAATGTAGAATTCATTCAATTGTACGATATAACAATGATATCAGAAGAGCTTCAAAATTGCTTAGATACCCTTGTAGATAATTGCCAATTTACTCAGGCTCTAGAAATTTGCTCACTCCTTAGTCTTAATAAAGACAAATATATAATAGCTATGTGGAAACATCATTTGGACTTGTCGGTCAAGACAAAAGAAGCAAATCAAAAGGTTTGGGCAGAAAGTTCCTTGGCTTTCAAGGACGAAAATGTTAGTCCAAATTTGGCCGCCTCATTCTACTATAATATGGCTTCTCTTTATCATTCGTCGTCCACTGAAAGGTTTGAATATTTATATTCATTCAATATCAAGAGTTAAAATTTTCAAGTTTTGAACAAAAATTTTTTTTATATCTCTTTTGTTTGCATGGTTATTTTGTTAATTAGGTGGTGGTTTTAATCCCGTTCTTCACCCTTAAATTTTGGGTATAACAGGATGCGGGAGGAGGATTCGAACCCACGACCATTTGCATCCAAGTCAGGAACTCGACCACTACACTACTCCTCCCACTATTTTGTTAATTAGAATGCCACGTCAAGTTTCTGATTAAATTTTTTTTTAAGCCTTTTTTTTTCGAGTTTATTAGCATGGAATTCATCCCTTGTTCTGTTATAATTTTCGTTGTTCAACAAACAGTAACGTTGACAAACATCTTAAATTCGATTTCCTATGTAATAGCGCTTTCTCTTTTTTTAATAATCTGTAGGCATATATTTAAGTTCACCAGTGGGAGGAGTAGTGTAGTGGTTAAGTTCTTGACTTGGACGCAAATGGTCGTGAGTTTGAATCCTCCTCCCGCATACTGGTATACCCAAAAATTAAGGGTGAAAAACGAGATTAAAGCCGCCACCAATATTTAAGTTCATAATTTTTAAAATGTGATCGTTTGACGATCAGGTTTACTTTGAGCGTAGTGTGTAAGTCGTAAGGTCTTTAATTAATTTAACTTGAAAGTTCTGGATAAAGATTCTTCTTATAGGCATGAAATATGGAAAGCAATTGTCCACGGCATGGTGACTTAATAATATAAATTTTAAGTTGTCAAAGTTTTGAGCGTACGATTAGTCTGATAAGCTTAAAGTGACCAATAGATTTGGCCTTAAAAGTCAGTTTGGGTGGCTCCCTCCAAGTAGAGTGACTCGAGTCTACTTGTTGGTTATAAAAAGACAAGTTATTAAATTGAGCAATTTGCGGAAAAAAATGTTTTGTACAAAAAAAATTATCTATTTATTTAGTTATTATGCTGATTTAAAAAAATAACGTCTTAGCACTAAATTTAGAGACTATTATTTTTCAGACCAATAAAAATAATCCAACGGGGGTTTTGATTCTAAAAAAAAAGTATGTTTTGTTTTTTGTAAGGAAAGATAACGTGTCTTTGTTACTTGTTTTCAGTCTAAAGAAGAGGTATTTTGCTCTTGAATATTGCCTTCATTGGAGACGACTCATTGAAGATACACTTTCAACGTCTTTTAAAGAGGAGAGTGATTCAATTGAGTTAGAGAAATGGAAATGCTGCCTAGAACCGAATTTCGATACGACTATTTTGAAAATCCCCGGCCCCGTTGACCTGTCATATTCTCTTTTGGTCAGCATATACTCATCCTCAAAAGTTTTGATTAGATGTTGTGCTCTTGATCACTTTGAGACAGAACGCGTAAAAGATCTAATAAATATGTTTTTGGACCAAGGAGATTTGCAGAAAGCTCTAAGAATTAGTGCCTTTTTTAAATGTAATAATGAGGTAAGGAAGCTTTGTAGTTTGAATTTTATGAGGTTATTTAGGTATTAAAATCCGGTAGGTAAAATCCATGTCCGTCTTTTTCCACTACATCTCGCTTTATATCTTCGCATTATTTTATTATTAATTACTTGTCAGTTTACAGTTAAATCATCAATCATTCATTATAAATCTGTTCATTTTTTGTTCTAAATTTTTTAGGATCTGACTACAATAATATCGTGCTTAAAAATGATTGATGGTGAACTGGCTCCTTCTGACCTATCAAAGTTTAATTCTACCTTAAGTTGTTCACCAAAGAATCTGTTGTCACAAGACCAATCGTTAAACGAATTAGACTTATCAGAGTATGATGTGGTGCCTTCTAGAGAGCAAAAGCAAATGCTCTCCCTTTTAAACAGACTGTGTCAGACGGTTAAGCATGGAAGGATGCTAATCAATAAAATTTTAGTCTGTTATCGGTTATCTGTTAATTTGGATACAACGTTTAAGGTGCGAAGGCTTTTACATTGTTTTCTGTCTTATTTGGTATTGGACTTTTGAAAAATGATATTTGTTTTTTAGGATATTGCTTCCGAACGAGATTATTTGACTTTACTGTCGAGATCAATGTCTCTAGAGGGGATAAATAAATTTAATGTGGTCAGTGACTTGTTTACATTGGCTGACATACCGGAACCTGATTTATCAAAATTTTTAAGGGATAAAATAGTGTCTGCTGTACTGGAATCTCATTCGACTGGTTTAATTGTTCCTGTTACTTTATGGGATATTTCTTTAGAATCTGATTTTCATTTAATAATTAATTTATTGAATAACCCTTCATTACTTGGTTTTGAATTGCTTCAGGCTTCAGTTAATATGCCATGCAGTGGAGGTAAATATTTCGTTTTAGTCTTAAAATGAAGAACAGAAATTGTTATTGAGTCTAAAGCTTAGTTAGCTGAAAACGCTGCAAAGCATTTAAAGGAATGAGATGCAGAAAAGTGAAAGATTTTATCATATTAATGTTTTGTGTTCTTTCATAATAAAGTTATAATTTTGTGGTAAATTTTAGACCTTTGTCAACGAGAGAAGATAATTTTAATAAAAATAAAGTGGTATTGAACAATTGCCTTTTAACTAAATGTTTTAGGTGTGGAAGTTTTAATTAGAGCACACGATTGCTTCACTGCTTCATGTAATGTTGAGGGTATTGGAAAAGTGTTAAGGAGAGCGAGAATATTGGCGTCGTTTGCTTTACAAGAAGAGGAGTGGCAACATTTGGTAAAGACCGGTAAAACAAATCAGAGGTGGCAAAATCTTGAACAACGTTTAATCCTTTAAGAGTCTACCGTAATTTTTTTCTCTTAACCCTAGGATGCCCGACAGGGGCCTGGGAGGCCCCGTGCCTACTTCAAACCTCAGTAACTCCTTTACTATTCCTTCCAACTAATCCTTCTTTCAGGAATGCTTTTCTCGATTCTTCAGGAAAGTAGCTGTGAAAACGAAATTTCAAAATTCGTAGGGGGAGGGGAGATATGTGACGATTTGTATCGATACCTTGCAATAACACGACGGGGGCCTGGGAGGCCCCCTCGCCCTTTTCGTTTTATTTGCCTATTTTTATTCAAAATTTTGTGACTTTTTTTTTAGAACTTTGCTTAAGAGTAACTTCCTTGGTTTTTGAAAGCAAGCCGACAGTCAAAACAAATCAGTATTTCTCGAAGGAAAAAACACGGCGGCAGACGCTTTGGGGTTTTCTTCCGACCATTTTATATAAAACTCAAAATTAACCAATGGAATGGATCGGTTTTCTTATACTTACTAATTTTATTCTTTAGTTTTTCTTTTTTTTCCTTTTTCTATAATCCAAGACCAAAAAAAAAATGCATTTGATTCAACTGTTAGCAGAAAGTCAGCCGAAAGTAGTTGACAATTTTTTGTGAATTTACGTCTGTGTGTTTACACATTTCAAATTATGGTAGCTAAAATATTATTAAGGTCGAACTGCAAAGGAAACATGTGTTTTCAACGCTTATTTTACAGTCTTCCGAGGGATTCCATGGTACAATAGGTACGCTTTTGGAAGTCCATGAGAAAACCCGGAATATAAAGTTCCAAAGAAAGACAAAAAGGTGGCCTATGACGTTTTTTAACTTATTTTTTACAATGTTTTATTTTGTAATAAAACTTATAACTAATTTTTTTATGCTTTTAATACAGTTTACGTATTTGCGGTACACAGATTCCGTGAAGTTTTGGATGACGGAAGCCGTGAACATGTCTTTTGGCCCATGCTTGTGCGCACATTCTTTTTTGAGTTTATCTTAATGTCCACGCCACCGAGGGTTAAAAATCAATGTGTGGCGATTCTTTATAAACTATATAAAATAACTAAAGAGAAAAAGTTAGTAAAAACGGCGTAAAAATTTAAGAAATTTGTAATTATTACTCCCGGGTGGGTGTACGTCTCCACCTCTTACCACTAAAATGCCTTTGACGAGTAGCCCATTCATTGAGAGGTTATAAATTAAGGCATTTTAATTATTTAATAACCATATGTTAAAAATATACAAGAAAAAAATCAATTAAAAAAGCTTAAAATATGAAAAATTCAAAATTAATCTGACGGGGCCTCGGAGGCCCCCGTTGTGTGAATGTGTTCGCCGAACCGCGCGGGCATCCTAGGGTTAAGGCTTAGGAACCTTTTTCGTCATTTTTTTAGTTAGACAACAAGTATGCATTAGACTTCTTTCTGGTATATAAAGGCGGAAAATTGAAATGCGCGATTAAATAAAACCAATCACTCATAATCGTACGTTTTTTCTTTATTTCGTAAAAGTTTTGCCACTCTTGGTTTCATTTGTAGTAATTTATACTGATCTTTTGTAACTTTATGAGAAGCGTTGAATGCTCACACAGGTGCAGTAACATTTAGGCTGAACCCTAATTTATTCCATTTGAACCATAATTTATCAAACCGAACCATAAGACACCATTTAGTTTTTCAGACTGATTTTGGGGGGTTATTTCTGTGGAGCAGACCAACGTTTTAACCCCAGGAACTGTTTTGATGAAGCCCATGGAACGCTAGAGCTGTATGAGACGAGGTAGGATGAAGAAAAAGGAAAGCAGGAGGGGAATAAGGTTTGACTAAGAGAAGCGTGTTTGAGAGTCTATTGGTCAATGTGTTTTGAGACGTCTTTGGTCGAGAGGTCCGTTGAGGAGTGAGGACGGAAAGGGCTTAGGATGGTTCGTCAGTCTGAAAGAGTAGTTGAGAGTAAATCTTTCTGTTTTCCTTTACGGAAGAAACCCCCAGATCATCGCGTATGATATGGTTTGGGGAGTAACCAAGGGACGTTTACGAGGGTACAGGGGGTTTTGGATTGAAATCTTTAGAGGGTTTTGAGATTGCAGTTGACAGAGGAACCATAATTGTGGGTCCCTTAGGTCCTGTTGGGTTTGATGAGGCAATTTGGGGATCATCTTCAGTGGTTAAAATGGTGAGAACGTCGTGCATATGTTACGGTGATGGTGCGAGGAGTCGTGGGAATTTCAAGGGTGTGTATGAGGTAGAGTTCGGTCCTAACACGCTTCCCTGTGGGACACTTGAGCGTACGGGGGAAAGGCGTGACTGCCCATTGCGGCATTTGACATAAAAGTGTCTGTTCTCCAGGTAATATGTTAGGATGGGAAAAAGAGACGAAGGGATGTAGTTTTTCAGTTTATGTTTGAGGCCTTCATGCCAGACTTACCGATTACTGAATTTTTTTTTGAACTTAACAAATTGAGTTGCACTAATTATATTTTTAAGACAATAAAGTTGGTAACACCGGCTTCTCTGTTACTTTTATTTAATTAAATCTTCCATTAGAAACTCAACTCCGATCTGCAATAAATAAGTTCTTACAATCATTTGTGTTTGTAGGTAAGGTTATTAATTGGAATAAAGCGATACACAGATATGCGTTATATTTTTGAAATGTTGAAAGATAACGGGCAATTTGAACAACTTTTGCGAAAAGGAATGCACAAGGTAATTACTAACGTTTTTCTTTTTTTTAGATGGGAGATAAGATTAAAAAAATATAATTTTTAAATTATTAACCCTTTTTTTTTTCATTTCAAGCTTTATTGTGATTGACTAGAAAGTTTTAGGACTATTTTCATACAAGATCTCTATATATAATGTAAATTTTGGTATGTAATTTTAAAAAGAAAATTTTTTAAATTTAAGGCTCCTGGATTGCATGTAGCAATATCTGAGTTTCTTCAGCGTCATTGCCCCCAAGATAGAGAACTTGGCAAGATGGTTGCTGCTCATTTTGGACTTTATGCGAAACTGGCTACCCTTTGGCAAGAAGAAGCGGATGAAATTATCTTGAAAGTGTCCGCGAGTGAAAGTACCTGGCTGAAGGACAATAGTAAAACGCGAAACGCTTTAAATTTGGCTGTGGATAATTATTCTCATGCTGTTCAGTGGTTCCTGCAGGTACAGATTCCTCGACTGTTCCAACTCTTGCTTTAAGTTTTGAAAGGAGTATCCAACATTATTGTTTCAACAAGTAGATCTTAGATTTTAGTCATGTATTTCGATCTAGAACGGTTTTGGTATACCTTATGGGTGTCAAACTAGTAGCCCGCGAAATGGTTTTTTTTCTTCATGATGCTCTGAAATAAAATTAAACATATCATCATGATTCGAAGAAAGTATTTTTTCTTCATATTTTAGAATGTTATCCTATTGTAGATTCACTCAATTACGTAATGTTGTAATTATCCTGTTTAATATTTGAAGTCCCTATTTTGAAGTATTACATATTAAAATTGCTTTAAATGTGAAATTTTTAAAAAATGTATATCTTTTTCCTTAAGGCTGGTAAGTTGAACAGGGCGCTGAAAGTATCTCACCAAGCACAAATGGTTGCTCTACAAATATCCCTTTTGGGAGGTCCTCTGATTCTTAAGATTCAATCACGTGCTCAATTGCAGAACCTCGTCAACGAGAGCTTGAGGTGAATATAAAAATTCATATTTTTTTTTAAAGTCTTGAAAGTCTGTTTAACAATTCAAAATAAAAACCACAAAACGACTTCTTCACATTAATGTTGAATATTTAGTTGTAGTATTGTCAGGAACTGGGAGTCCCTTTTTTCGGGTCCAAGTTAATGATCTTTTAAATTAATGGACTGGGACGTAAATTTTCTGCTTAGTAAATATATAAAGTAACAGTACGTTCTTGCTAGAAGAGGGCTAGGGGATGAGCTGCTGCATTCTCGATGTACAGAAGTCCACTTTATGAAAAACCTAACAACACCTATGGCCCGAACAAGCGGTGGAGTGAAGCCCCCTTAAAAATTTTACACTCTAGAGGGGAGGCTAGACATCATTGCACATTCAATAGGAAATCAATAAATAATATGATGTAACAGATGAATGCCTTAAAAGGATCGAAGGATCCCACGTCCCATGTCCCATTTTGACATTGGTAGGTGTAAACTATGATAATGGCATTAAAGGTTTCCCTTGTTTGGTTTGGTAGTGTATGGCAATCCATGCTTGTGTCTCGAGCGTATGATATGGAGCCAGATTGGATGTCAGCTTTACATGAGCGTTGGATTCTCAAAGGAGATAAAAGTTTTTATGCAGATCTCAAATCAGCAGGTTTATTAACTTTACAGCTCATTCGACATTATTCAGTACGGTAATAAACTGTTTCAAGTAAGATATACGCACATTATGATACAACATACCATGACTAAATTGTTTCATAATTCTTTTAGGTACAATTTAGAGCAGTTAACGAATAGTAAAGCCAAAGAAAGAATGAAACAATTATTAATAACTTCTGATCAACATAAATCACCGCTTGTAAGAGATCTCGGTAAAAATTAAAGTTTTGAACGCGGAGAAAAATAAGTGTTCAAATAAGTCGGAAATTTGAGATTTCCGTTTTTGAAGTATTTAAATCATTTGTTTGCTTTTGATTCAAATCATTAAGGCCAGTCATTTTTTGCGCTTGGAAATTTGAAATGCAGCTGTTGGGAATATCATCAGTACAACGAATTCTTAGAATGAAGTGAAAATTAAGATTATAGATGTAAGAACGCAATTTGTCCTGAAATCTTGTTTCATCCACCATCTAGAATTCATAAAAATTGTGTGGAACAGTGTTTTCTGTAAATTTTTATTGATTTAAATTTCCATAAAATCAAGTTTTAATTAATAAAAACAGTTAAAAAATTAAAAAATTACCTCGATTTTACAAATTTTTAATTTAATATTTGATTTGCCCTGTTTGGGGTTTTTTTATTTATTTGGTGGTAAATATTTACAGTTCTATGTCTCCGCGGCTCAGTTCCTTTCCCTCCTCACGAAATACAAAAAGTTCCCTACGCTTTCTAAAACCCCAATGTCATTTATTCTAAGGGTGTGCTTCCATCTTCATGAGTCTAGTTGTACTCTCAATTTCCTCCTTTTGCCCGCTAGACTCCTGCATACTCCGACGATGGGCTACCAGTTATCCTCCCTGCGTAGGAGACAAATCTTTGTCCACCGCTCTGCACCCTACAATCCTCTAACTGAAACCAGGCCAGTCCCGTTCTTGCCTTTCTCCCAGTCTTCTCCACGTGAAATTTCCTCCCTCGGTATCCTATCTCTCTCATTAGTTTACAGGAATTCAACTCTCCCATAACCACTCCTTCGTTCCCCATTTCTGTAATGCCTCAGCCTTTCCATCACCTTTCTTTTCACCTCCCATCCCTCTTACAGTTATTGTATGTTGTAATTTTTTTATCCATGAAGCAATATTTTTGCAGTAAAATTTGCGCACCATTTTTAAGTCCTATATTTCTTTTGCAACGGTTTTTTAGTCTTTTTTTCTTTTGTTCTAGTATTCATGCACCCCTTAAAGGTCATATCCAGTATTTAAGTAGTTTTTTTTAATATTGAGAAAACTTGTTAAAATTTTTTTTTATTATATTAAAACTTTGCACTTTCAGAATCAGGTTTCATATTCCAGCCAAAAATTAAAACATTTTCGGTACTACCCAAGTACTAACCAATATTACGAATTTTAGCCTTTTTTCTTGTTCATGAATCTTTATATACCGCACAACCTAAGAAGTCAAGGTTTCCCTTTGTGCTCCACATCGCACTGCCTCCATAAACTCAAACCCACACCCGAGAAACAAGAAACACCTTAGACCAGTGTTTCCCAACCTTTTTCAGGCCATAACCTACCTTAACATTTCTAAAAATTTTTGCCCCCATCCGTACTTTTTATACAAGTTATAAATTATATATAATTTTATACATATAAATATATTTGTTAAATTAACGATTAATTGACGGGCACTTATTTCAAATTAACACCAACTGAATGATGTGAAACCCTACAGAAGTTGAGTTGGGCCAATTAGTTGCGAACAACGGCGTTGTTTAGCTGTTGTTGTTCTTGCGACAGGGGGCAGACTCTCGGCGGTGAATCCCCGACGAAATGTACTTGACGACTCTACCCACTTGATATTTGCGTAGTATACCTAATAACTATTTTCAGCATTCTCTTAAAAAGTTGCTTTTTTTGTTAGATTTGTCACCGATATCTAGAATTTCATTTAAGTAACCAAAAGCAAAAGGGTTAAAGTCGTGTCAAGTTCATTTTTAAATCCCCGTGGGATGTGAGCCCCAAGTTAGGACAGACTGCCTTAGACTGTAAATCAGACCGATCGCAGTTTAATCTAATAAAGATAAACATCAAGTTTCCTCTCACCTTTTTTGTAACAAAAAAAATAAATTTCTCTCCACCAGAATTTTGATCCCGAATGATAGCCACCATTATAGCAAATCTAAAATTATTGGTGATATCAGGTACTTAATTTGGATAAAATCCTTCATCCTCATGAAACCTCTTTGTCTTAGTTTTCTACAATATTGAGTTTCAAGGAAAAAACGTAATAATCACTTTCGCTACTTAACGAATCTACTGTTACTGAATTAAAATATTATTTTTATATTGTACGTATTTTCATTTTTTATTTATTATGATCACTCTTTCGAAGGGGATGACGTAAAGACCCAAATAATGCTAATTTGTCATAATTCTGGATTAACATTTTCAAAATTTGATTGGTTTTCCTTCTTCTTTTGTAACAATAAAAACTTACACTTGATTGTTTTTCCTAAATAAAGGGATGATTTTAATCAACATTCAGAATATTAACAAGTTTTGTACTTTGAATTGCTTAATCGTTTAAAGCCACAACCGCTGTCTAACACGTTGACGACCGCATGCCCCACCACTGGATCACACCACTAAGACATTTCGGGTCCGTTTTTGGTCGTGGATATGGTTTAAATAAAATTTACGGACAGTAGCCAATTCCTTGTTTCCTCGAAGAGGAACTGTATACAGCTAACTTAGTTAGTTTGACACAGAACTGATTTTAAAACAACTTTTTTATAAATATTTAATTAACAGGGGAAAAAATTGTAGGTTCACGAATAAACTACAATTATTCAGTGCAATCAACAACGTATTAAACTTTATTCATATCAGAGCGTCAGGTTTGGTAAAGAAATAATTTATTTAACAAAAATAATGGCAGCATTGTTTATAACAATATTTGAAAAATCTCTACAAGAGAACTACTATTTTTAAGGACAAATCAGTCTATTTAACGATAAACTCAATAACTGTTGATTACTTTAACACGTTGACGACCGTACCGAAAATGATGTGTTACTCGTGGGGACTGGCAGTTTTTTCGTTGTATACCAACTAAATTTTTATTTTTATTTGTGCTAGTTATTATAGTTAGACATTACTTAACTCGTACAGAAATTTTCAAAAACTAGACCACCAGTGGGTCAAGTGATCTCAGGGTGTAAATTTACCCTTGTCCTCATCTGCACAAACCTACCCTCGACACAATACTGCACATAGATTGAATTAAAATTATGTCCAAAGGTGCAAAAATGGCCCCAAAGAAAATCTCACTCGACTCACCGGCGAGTCGAGCGGTCGTCAACGTGTTACGATTTGTTGTCATCTTTTCTTTTGAGAAACTTTTTCAACATTTCTTTCCATTTTGATGAATATCTACATAAGGTTTATTATCCCTCCTAAAGATAGAGTTCAAGTTGATTTCATTGAAAGAAATGTAATACAACTTCAAGGTGCTCTCATTTCTTGTTCTCTTGGGTCATTGTCCAGAGAAAGAAGGCTTGGATCTGCATAAAAAAAAAATTATTTTGAAAACTGGCAAAGGGGTTTAGAAAAACTCTTTCAATCATTTTTTTTATTGGTTCAATCAAAAAATGTTCACTTAAAAACAAAATTAATTTGAATTCTTTAACCAAAGCTCTATGAGCTGAAAAAAAAACACCTTAAACTTTTAAATCTCCTCTTAAAGTTTCATAGTATATGAATGTTTCAAAGCAAATTATTAATAAAATATTTTAGAACTATTAAGATTTGCATTCAAAATAGAAAATATTTTACTTCAATATATGAAAGTTCTCTTACCATAAATTTTTGTTTCTTCCAATTCTTTTTCCTCTTGTAATGGACCTGCATGTTGGACATTTGTTTCTTGATTAATTTTATTAACTGCAAGGCAAATTATAATTTTTAAAACACAGCATAAGGTACAAAATGAATTTTGTGAAAAAGACTGAAATTCAACAGAAGGATCACATTTAGTTTTCTGCAGGTTGGAATAAATTAATTTAAATTCTTCATTCAATATTAATGCCTCCATAAGCAAAAAAGGGGATATTCAGCATACAGTTTGACAAACAGGTTGTTTTTTCCTCCACCATATTTATTAATAAAATTACTTAATTTTACAGTTTACATTTTAATTATTGTATGTTATTCATATTTAGCTACTATCTGCAATCCATCACCTGTAGTTAGCTTTTCCTCTAATTCCTTAATTTTTCCATCTTTTTGCTCAACTTCTAATTTCAGAGAATCCAGTTCGGTTCTCAATGTCTCCAAAGCTTTGTCCTTTGACTTGTGCAACTCCTTCAATGACTTCTGTAATTTTGTTATAAGGTTTAAGTAAATTTTGAAGAATTGAAAACATTACTCAACAAAAGTTGAGATTTAAATGAATGAATTGAATATTTCTTGGCCTTGAGTATGGCAGTTCAGGTATATGGATAAGAAATGTTCTTAATTTCTGCCTATATTCTATTAAAAGATACTTTAGCATTATATAAAATTATGAAATCTAGATTTAAAAAAAAAAAAAAACATTTTTTATAAAAATTGCCATTAATAATAAATTTTACAATCAAATTCATTTGCTGCTTATCTCTGACTTGACAATTCCTCAAAATATGCTTTTAGTTGAGGGTAACCACCATCAAAATCAGCCAATTATTAAGATGAGTGAAAACATCAAAGCCACTAATTTGGCCAGTGGGAATAACATAAAAAGACACTTTAAAAAGCAAGTTAACCCATAGAATTTTACCAAGATAAACTACTTCTTATTAAAGACATCAATACCATTTCTGTATGACAAATATCCAAACTCCTTTCACATGATTTGCTTTTTTTCTTGCTTTCCTTCAAATTTGTGTCTAGTTTCATATAATTCTGTTTCATTTCATCTTCTAGTTCTTTTAATTGTTCAATGTTAATTTGTTGTTGAACAAACTTGTTCTGTGAGTCTTTTAACTTTTCATCCAGTAAAATTTTCAGTTGAGAACACTTTCCTAATTCTTCCCCACTACAAATGACAAATATAAATATATTTTTACAATTCATGTCCAAAAAATTAAAAACACAAATAAAAAATCGTACTTTACTCTAAGTTGTTCAGCCAAATTATCGGTTTGCTTCAGTAGTTCTAGGTTATGCGATGATGAGGTCCACCAACTACACAGTAAGTACAAACAAAAAGCAGCAAGTATAAAAACCAAAACCGGTGGACATCTGGCATTATTTCCCCTGAGAAATTCCAGCCCCATGTTATTTCAAGTAAGAAATCGAAATGCGTGACTGCGTAACTAAATTTCGTTACGAAAATGTATATAACCTAAAGCACTAAGTAAATAAAAATGACACTAAAGATGCGTTTTCTCTAGTGGGAATAGAATCTATCTTTCTATTCATGACTAATATCTTTCACAACAGCGGTTTTTTTTCCAATCTAAGGTCGCCGGACAAAAAAGAAAACTTACAATTCCAAAGGCTGTCTAAGTTGGTAACGTTCAAAAGTGGACGACAAGCGGAATTGCCAATATATCGCAAAACTGCGAAAAATGTCGACAACAATGCGATGTCAAGGATTGTAGCGGTAACACTTTGAAATTCTTTGCTTAGCTAGCAAGTCGATATTCGTAAACTTTGCGGAGCTTAATTCGCAAAAACTTTGAAGCAATATCTATTTTTAAATTAAACTATTAAAAAAACAAATCCCCGGTGTAGTTTCTTTTTACATAAAATTTAAATTAGTACTCGACAAATATTAAGCTAAGCTTTTAATGGATGAATAAAAAAAACAGCGTTTCTATTAATAATATTGTCAAGATTTTCATGACCGTTCATTGTAAATCTGATATATTTCTTGGTTTTTTTTTCACACTTTTAAGTTTCCATAAACCCTTACCGCTCATGAGGTAAGGGCACTGGATGAAAAATTGGGTATTTATTTTTTGAAATGGTGAGAGATGATAACTGAGAATGCCTTAAACTGTTAACTGATAACTGTTGCTTAAACAAGCAAAAACCACTGAGTGAGGAAAAAGAAAATAATCTACTCAAAAGCTTCATGTGAAGTCAATATTAATATAATACCTCGCTGTACCGCTACTCTTAATACGGCATTTCGTTATAACGGCCTTCTTCAATTATGGCATGTTTTTGACTGTTTACAGCCTAAAATGTTTCGCTATAACGGCCAGACTGTGTCAAAAGTACTAGTGCAGAAGTTAATTTCCTTCCTGAAATTAGGCAAAAAATTTTGGATCCAGAACACAATCTCGGCTTTGAAGGTTTAAACGAACGTGAGGTGCTTGTGCTTGATCTACTTAAAGCTGACAGGGAACCTCTTTCATATGAAGAACTCATTTAGGAGACAGAGCCTGTTGTATCCAACCAGCTAACATCATAAAATTTGCAGAAAGCTTTTTTCTATTTCGAACAAGGAAAATTCAAACCCAATTGTTCGTAAGTGCGTAGGCTCGTTAAACGGAAAGTTCGTAAATTCAGGGGTTTCTGTAGCAATAATTTGTCGATTTTGAGTTTTTTCAATATATGTAGGGTAACAGAGACAAAATTCGCTTTGACGGTAAGAACTTTATATGCCCAAAAACAGTTTTTCCCAATCTGTAAGATTGAACGCGAACGTTTTAATTTTCTATTAATAGGCCTACTTATAAAGAAAAAAAACAATATCACTAAATTGTAACTTAGGATCCAGTTATAGGGTTCCTCTGCCAACTCTAACCTGGAAATCCTGGAACGTTTCCAGTACAAAACCTTGCGAATCATGGTAATTCCCTCTGAAAAGGAGGAAATCGCCAGATTCTCCCTCAAATACTCCTCCCGACTGGCAGTTCATCCCAATCCTTCAGCATCATCTCTTCTTGACGAACCACACGACCAACGACGCCTTAAGAAGCACAAACCACTAGACTCCACAACACGCTTCCCATAGCGTCGCCCTTCTACTCCCTTCCACCTTTCTTCTTTATCACCTCCACCTTCCACCTCTCTTCTTCTATCATCTTCCCACTTTTTCCCTTTTCTACTGTATTTTTCAAACTAATTTTTGAAGACAGTATCCGAGGCAATGATTATTATTCTCACAATATTCTGGAGATATTTACAATATTTTGTTTTGTAATAATGAATTTTCCCTAATTGCAAAAATAGTACGCATGCGCAGGTACCCGGTTGTAGCTCAGTTTATATTTCAAAACGGTTTCCTTCCATTTTACGTATTATTAGTCACTTATTTTTGTCCACATTGATCAAAGACCTTAAAAAAACTGCATATATATAATTTAACAAAGTGCTCCGATCCTTCGATTTATGCTTTTTAAATTTCCGTATTAGTTGAAAAAATTTTGTACAATTTAAACATTTCCATGGCTTAAGTAGAATTAAGGGTAGAACTACATTTAGACTTGTACGAAACAGATTAACAATCAAAAGCAGGTGTCGTGATGATATTTTGTGTATGATCAAATTTGAAATCCATTAAAGTTTGATGACAAACTTCTGGAGGGCAGCACAAAAATGCATCAAATGACTTTGGGGTTCGCTCCACGAATAACGGTCAGCCATAGCTTCAAACACCCAAATATTTTGCAACTGGCTTAAGGCGAATATTTATAAAAGCAGCTTTGCCCAAGCTTAATTTCAAATATTAATCGAGACCGCTTCTGATTTTACTTTTAGAGTAGTTTAATCAGTGGCTATTGAAATATTTCAGACTGATAAATCACTCCCTACATGAATTCATATATAACAAAAAATTTCATTTTATACTTATCAGATTTTTTTACAATAATATTATTAATGTGTGAAAACTATTTTATATGAAACAACTTTAATAAGCAATAATAAAAGAATGAAAAACATCCACATGCGAGCGTTTTACTGTATAAAGTTTGTTGTGAACAATGGGAGAAATTTGATTATCGTAAAATGTGAACGTTTACCCAAATAAATTTAAAATAATTTACATTTTACAGCAAATTTTGCAACAAATATTTAAGGAAAACCGGTTTAAGTTATTTTTAAATACTTTTTACAGTTGGTTAAAATGGAGAAAATAGCATATTTTTCTCTTGCACTTGGATTTTGGATACAAGTGTCTTTTTTAATTAAACGTATCATCGTTTTAAACACAAATTGACTGTCAATTTTCTAGAAGAAAATTGCAAACAAATTAGAGGAGGCGCAAATTTAGAAATATTTTTTAAATAGAGTATTTAGGCAGATATCGTGTTTCTGAACTGCGCAAAACTTGAAATGGTTTTATTTCTAGTGCAATGTGATTTTAATGTTTAGCCAATGACGAATTTGCTTAGTAGTTAGTGAGGCGCCGACGAGGTAAATCGTGTCTAATTTAAGTTTATTTCTTTAAATTAATCGTTTCACGTTAAATTTTTAGAGGAAATTCCTTGTTATTCGACTATTATTGTTCTTATTCCTACGTTTAACTTCAAAAATTTCACGAGGTGCACTGGCCGTCGACCCTCGACATATAACTGATTTTGTGTCCACCTCAGTTTTGTTTGTTCCAATATTCTTTCACCTAAATAAAGCTGTAGAGCTCGTACTCGAATACTACTTTATCAGAGGCCAGTCTGAAAACTTTATCACCTAAACCTGCCAACAATCTGAAACATACAACGTCTAGTGTTTGTTAATTTAATCGTGAATAAACCAAAAACTATTTTGGCGGTAAAAATGAGCGACTGCGATTGGGGATACACCGAACTAAACGGTAGGAAAATTTGTTTTTAACATTAGGCATATGGTTCAATGTATTTGTAATATGCTTTGCAACTTCTATGAACTGGCGTTCCAATTTATTAATGATTTATAATATAAAATAGAGCCGGCAGCATATTTTTTTAAATAGTATTTTTTTTTTTAAGAAAAAAGGTCAGTTACAACTCAAAAAGTCAGTTTTGACCTTATTTTTCCAAAAAAAATTAGTATTGGAGAAAAAAATCCCATTGTTTTATTCACTTTTATCATTTCTCAATTATTTTCCCGTAACCGTCACTGAATTATTATCATTACATATTTTGAAAATGAAGAATTACGTATAATTACATGTCTTAATAAACAGAGCTTTTCTAACCCGCATTTATGAAAAGTCTACCTCTTTCTTCTTTCTGAAAAAAAACCTGTTTCAATACAAAGTATTCCCAATAGTTCAAAGAAGGAAAAGATAGTCAAACTGACTTTAGTCCATCTATTATTCTTATAAATTACATTGCTTCTTGCTTCAATTGCGAACAATGTTTGTCTCAATGTAAGAATCTTCAAATTTTATAAAAAAGGAAGACCGCTTTCCCGTTTTTCTTGTTTACCGCGAACAACAAAAGCGTATTCTGGGCGACTGCCAAACTTGTAAGAAGTAAGGCCAAAATTAAACGAATATCTTTTGATTTTTTTTTAAATTTAATGAAATAAATAAAAAAATAGACCAATTTATTTTCATTAAATTTTCGTCCAAATCAAATCCAATACAACTCACTTCTTAAACTTAATATTTAAAATTTATCCTTTGTATCTAGTCTCTTAATCTTTTTCCAAATTTACATCCTCACTATTGCAATACTAAATGAAACAATAAGTAAACTTGGTTGGTTTGTTTGTACTTCCTAGTACTTTCACTTTTTCCAAAATTTATCAACTCAAATTTTGTAATATAAATAAAACTTATCCTCTTTTCAAAAATTCACTTTTAGTTTTCAAACCCAGAAGCACATTTAGTTTTTTGCGGCCCGAGGAGGTTATACTCTAATTTTTTTTTGTTACCATGGCGTTCATTGTTTTTGGCGATGGCCTCTTAATTTTTGTCGTTTCCTTACAACAACTTTTGGCCACGTTCTAGTGGGTCATGTCTTTCAGGACGATCTCCCCAGTTGTACCTTCTTGTTCTCCCAAAGAGGCACCCACACTTGTTTTGGTGAATTCAGTTATTATACTGTATTCATTAGTATATGATTCTTTTCTAATACTATATCAAGTGAAAAATTTTTCTCAAATTTTATAGCTTTAAAAAAATTGTTTTTTAATTTTCCTACTATCATTATAGCTATAAAATTAATTTTACAATTGTTTATTGTTTAATGAATTTTTAAGTTGTAAAATTATTCCTAAGTCCAATACCAGTTTATTCATAGGAACAGTTTTACAAACATGTCATTTGACATAAAAGGATCTACACATTTATGGAATTGGAGTAAATTTCTACAGTAGTATAAAAGCTTTTAGATTAACAAAATATTCTGCTAAAAAATTGTTTTCTTTAAATTTTTCCTTGACACATTACTTTTTGAATTTACAATAATATGAAATTTGATAAATAAACACTTTGCAATTTTTCGTAATGTATTTATGTAGACCAATAGTGCACAACCTGAAACCTGTAAGTCATCTAAGGCTATATTATACAAAAAAGTGAATTTAAAGTTTAAATGTTTTTCATATGGCAAGTTAATGCCTTTAGGCACTATTAGGTATCACTTATTTGTGATGGTACCACATCTCTGGAAATAAAATTGTACAATTGAATACACACAATACATGACAAGGGACTAAAGTATTTTTCTTTTTCAACTTTTGGATTGGATAATGCTAGGAGTTCCCTCAATTAGCCTTAAAAGTAATTACAAATCCTAATCCTCACTCAAAGAGCTTAAGATATAATTGATGATTTATTGAGTATCTCGTTTCAGACTTCAGAGAATGATATTCATGGATTTAAAAAAATGTCAATGGATTAGTGACTTGAAATTAAAATTTTTTTTTACAAATCCTGTTTCAAGTTCATCAGTCACCATTTGTTGGCAGTTGATTTATGACTTTCAATTTATGGTGAAATAAAAGTAATGTATCAAAAAATCACTTTCTTATTAGAATTCTGTAATACAATTTAGGATACCAAAGTTACAAGATCTGTCTTAAACCTGTTTTACTTTTTAGACATTATGTAATCATCTCTTTCCAACTATTAATAATTATTAATACAATTAATTTAATTACTATTATTTAATGTTTAATTATTGACACAATTATTGTAAAAACCGTTACCAACTTGAGAAATGTTTAAGCATTTCATTTTATTCAAAAAAAAAGCCTTTAGCTAAACTTTTTAAACTGATGTTTGAAATACAACCTTTGAGTTGAATGAAATAATTTATATAAGTGGGGCAAACTCAAAAGTCCAATTTTATAAAATATACAGTGCTTTTAATAACATATAATGAATTGTCAACTTAAAACAAAACTGCTCTCATCATAACAAATATTAAAAACAAAAACCTCGTCAGGCTACTATACCAGTGGCATTTTAAACATTGAAATCGTGGCAGCAGAAAACTTTCAACCAATGAAACCTACTTCAGGAAAGTGAGTTTCCGTTGATAAAATCTTTGGCGCTTTTAATGGTCCAAAGGATTTGAATCGTTTAGTTGGCGAAAGTTAAAATATGGATGAATTATTATATCAAAAATACGATAAATGAAAAATTCAAAAGAAGGAATTCAACGAGAAATGCAATACGAAAATAAAGAAAATAAAGAAAGACGAAGGAGGGAAGTCAACAAGTGGTAAGTACTTTATTTGGTCTAATTGAATTTAAAACAATTTCATCCAATTCTTTTGTTTGAATGGATGACAAGATGGACCTTGCCGGAAACAATGCTATAAAGAAGAAATGAACATTTTGATCTGTATTGCTTAGTATTTAAAAAATTTCAGTTGTTATGGTAACCCTGTGACTGTTTTGTCAATGTTTTCTTGGTATTAATCATCCGAATTATTCAAATTGTTTTAATTAATGTTCACTTAGTAAGAAAAATAATTTCAATTAAATTATTTATGTACCCTCCAAAAAAAAGTTTGTAAAGTGTAAAGTTTACAAATGTGACAAATGCTAAACAGGAAATTTATTTCATAAGAAAAATGGATATCAAACTGCTTATTTAATGTAAGGCTTTTTGTGTTTAAAATTTTTTATGTATTTAATTCAAAGATTAACATTTCAAGTCGAGTTTTAGTGATTTTGAGTCTTAAAACTTACATCTTTTTTTGGAATTCAATATATCCAGTACAGTTGTTTAATACATAAAATTTTGTCAGTTCTAGGGGTATAAAACTTCTAATAGATTCACACTCGTGTCCTTGAGTAATCAATTGATAAGCCTCACTCTTCTTATCATAGATTAGAAGAAATGGATCTCTTGATAATATAAAATATACCATAAATCTATATTTCTGGAAAGAAGTAACTAAGAAAAGTTAAGAAGTAAATGGGTATAAATTTACTTCTCAAAAAGTTTAGAAAATATTGTCAAAGTGTTATTAAAAAATTGCAAGAATATCTTGGTGTGCCGCATTCGGTGGCTGTGAACCAAAAATTTGTGTTACAAGGTGAATATTTGACCTTAGGAGGTTGTTTAGTATACTATTACTTTACCATTGAAATTTGTGCGCTTTCTAACGCCCATACTAAGCTAAAGCACTCAAAGTGGACTTGTCTGAAAGCTGCACAGCGAATGATACGGGGCAGCCACAAAATTATGTTTGTTCATAAGGTAATACTTCATGAGCATTTTTATGTAGAAAGGGAAGCCACATATAATTTTTCGTCATTCGTTACTCGTCAATGTGAAGTTCAACATGTTTTATGACGGCTAAAGTTAGTTGTTTGAGCTACTACCCCTCTCAAACACTTCGGAAAAAAGCAATGTTCTTCAAATATGTTGGTGCTACAGTTTTCGCATAGATGCAAAGCCATAATTAGTATTATAATTAATTTTAGAGGCATATCTTATAAAAGCTCAAAATAGGAATAAAACCCGAAATTTTTAAAGGAATATTTATCCCAAACCTCTTTTTTCAGTCAAAAAAAATTTCGTGGCTATATGATGCATCCAGTTTGTTAATTTTTTTTTTCCAGGAATTGAGGTTATTGAGTCTCAATTGAAGTCCTAAGATGTCTCGAGATTATAGGTTGATTTGGATTCGAGAAAAGGTTTTGACCTTTTTAAACGAAGAAAACCCGGAAATTTTTAATGAAATGTTGCAACGAGAAAACGGCAAAGTGGAGGATAATCTTATTTCTTTTTTAAACGATGAAATTTACGGACCCCAAGATTTGCACAAAAGACTTTGTTTCTTCTACAAAACATATTACGAAAAAGTAGTGGAAGAAGAAATTATTATTGCCGAAGAAGTACTTCCTGAAAAGGTGATTGATGCAGTGGTTGGTTCGCCGGTGATTTTAAAAAAAAAAACTAACGCTGGCAGTGCGCCTGGTAGGGCTGTTAAAAAAAGCAAAAAAGACAAAGTTAACAGAAAAGAAGGCCCTCAGCCTTTAATATCAGAAGATTCGGCGGATGAAAACCATAAAGAATTAGCGACCGCGACAGAAGCCGATAAATATGACGGTTTTTCATTGCCAGTTACGGAAACTGTTGAATCTCGCCCATCCCCTGAACAAGAGCAAAAGCACACCTCTAAATTAGCAAAGAGTAAAAAAGAAAGCAAAAAAGGCGAAAAATCTGTCAGAGTTGCTAAAGAAAGTCCTGTCACTGCTGTTGAGGAACCCACTCCTTCCTCGCCGGAAAAAGTTTACGTCTACGTTAATAAAACTATAGAGAAGGTGATAAAAGCACCTAGGCTTGATGCTCATTTCGGCTATTTGGAAGGCGAAGAAACGCCGAACAAACAGCAGTTTGTTTATTTATTAAGGCAAAGAGAAGAATCTGTTTATCACTTTGACAACTACGTGGACGCTTGCGCCCTGCTGCCCACTGTATACATTGTGGGTTCAATCAGGGGACAACACCTCCTTAATGCTACTCAATTGGTGAGAAAAATTTTCATTCCTCTCGTCAGAAAACAGTTTCGTGAACCAGAATTAATAATGGCTGCTTTACAACCGGGAAAAAGAAAATCTCAGTTGATCGAGAGAGAGGAGGAGGAAGAAGAGGAAAAGGAAAGGGAGATGGGAGAACTTTCGGGCTCTGGGAGTGATGTTGCTGTTAACGCCCATTTTATGCGACCTTCAGATTATCGTAGGCTTTCGGTTCATGTCAAGAAATTAGAAGAGGACGAAATGGCTCGGTCATTGTTTTTAAAAGAGCCTGACAGGAAGAAACATTCTTCTGACATTTCCTTAGAAAAACTGTTAGATGAAAGATCAAGAAGCCTTCCTAAGATTATAAAAAAGGAAAAAGCGATGGAAGAGAAAATGTCAACTAAAGCTGATTTAATAGAAGATTTAGAAATGTTATCTCAAACGATCAACTGGACTGTTGAACACTTAAAGGAAGTTGTTCTGTTAGAAGTTCCAGATTTTGAATTAGATGGGAAAACCAAAGAAGAATTGAGTGCTGATTTGGGTATTGTTGCTGCAATGGAGGAGACCGTTTTGTCATGGGAAAAACTTATTAGTCAAACTTTAAATTTATATTTGTCCAAGAAGCCTCATGGCATGGGGCCCATATCAGAGTACGACTTTTGGCACGACAGAGAGGCGGGGTTAAGCTTATTGGTGGAACAGATAAAGGGAAAACCGGTTGAGAATGTGAAAAGTGTTCTAAGTCTCGTAAATTGTCAAATAACTAGTGGATTTAATGCCGCTGAAGCCGAACTCTTAAAGTATCACGTAGAAGCGCGAGACAACGTGAAATTTCTATTTACAATTCTACGCCACTTGAAGACTATTACGTATTCCAAATCCTATCGCTCCATTCTTTCCACACTTCCGGGACTAATTGACGGACTTCACATGATTTGGATTCTGTCTAGATATTATAACTCTGACGAAGTCATGGTTCCATTTATGGGAAAAATTTCCGTCGTCCTTTGTCAGAAAGTATCTCTGGTCCTAAAGCCAGAAAACTTATTTAAACAACCCTTAAAAACAGTTTTGCTTAAAACTAAAGATGCTGCAGCCATGCTGAAGTATTGGAAGCAATGTTATATGGAAACAAGAATGAAAATAGAGGTGATTGGAAAGGGCCAGCGATGGGAATTTGATCAAAAAAAGCTCTTTGCCGAGTCCGAATACATTGCTTCGGTGTGTGACGATTTGTACAATGTTGCACTTGTTATTCAACAGTTTAAGAATATTTTTGGTCCCAAATTGAAATCCATTATAAATGATCCTGGTCGTATTGATGCTGTAATAAAGAGAGTGGAAAATCTTCTGCTTTCAATTGAAACAGCCGACTTTGATATATATAAACCCGCGTGTAAAGAAAATTGGGAATCCATTGTCGAGTCCTTTTACGCAGAAGTTAAACAGTTGGAGAAGGAAGCCAAGACTTTTATTGATGAATCATTTAAAATTTTAAGATGCTCCGAAGAAGCTTTGGAAATGTTACTCAAATTCAAACACATTAAGACTCGCGACATTATTCAAGAGCAGCTAATGACAAAATTTGACGTGATTATGCAGCAGTTCAGCAAAGAAATATCAACTGTTGAGTACTTGTTCAATCGCGGCAAAAAAAAACCTCCAGTTCTTAGACATCAACCTCCCGAAAGCGGTGCCGTGTTCTGGGAAAGACAACTTTTCATTCGCCTTAAAAAACCTATTCTTTTGTATCAGAAAATTAAAGAGCTGGAAGATTCGGAATTGAAAGAAAAGGCATTTGCAGAATATGCGAGGTTAGCGAGACAGATGAAAGCATTCGAGGAGTCCAAGTTTGAAAACTGGTGCTTGAACGCTTTGCCCGTTTGTGGAACAGCTTTGAAGCGTTCCATCTTAAGACTGGATTATTTTAAAAGACCAGTAGATAGATCGAAAAAAGACGGCAAAAAACGTCAACAAATGACTATTACTCGACATTTTAATGAAAAAAAATTTCTGGACGGTGTGCAGAGTGTGAGATCTGGATCTTCTCATGGTACCATATCCCAGAGATCTATAGCAATGTCTCAACAAACCATGGCTTCTTCCAAGGTTTCCAACAGCAAGATCGTCATTCAGGGGGTAACGGGAAGTAGCGGCCTCACTGCGAAAGGCTCTGGTAAAAGAAAATCTAGTTTAGTGCTGCCTCCCATTCACACTGCCAGTATGTCCTCGACCGTAGCAAGGAAATTCACTCCTCAGATGACTTGGGGAGAATTCGTGGGCGATAATATTCTTGTTGAGATTCACTTAAAATTTGAAGTTAACTTTTTGAGCCAAGTATTCGATATTATTTCAGAAGCCGAGCTGATGGAATCCTTGGGCTTTCAAATCCCACCTCTAATTAAGAGTGTGACCATTCAAAAGGATCGCCTCCACTGGGATCTTTTAGCTGTTAGAAAAATGGTGTCAGATTACAACGAAACTTTAGACAGTTTGACCGTTCCGGAACTTCAAATAACGAAAGAAATTTTAAAAGACGTAGAGAGACAAATTCAACCGGGATTGACTCGTCTAAACTGGAACTCACTGGGAATCCAAGAATACGTACGCTGTTGTAAAAGCGTTCTAAAAAATTTGACATCAACCGTTAAACAGATTGCGAGAATAGAGAGGGAAATTGAATCGAAAATATCCCAGTTGGAGAAGTTTAATTTATTTTTATGTAAAAAAACCTCAGATAACCTGAGACGGCTGGAATGCAAAGAGTTCTTCTCAAAGGTGGAGGAAAAAAGATCGAGACTAGTCAATCAAATGTTAAGTATTTATAAAGGAGTGGGCCCGATACTCATGAAACTCGAAAGTCTTGTTCATCACTCATCATCAGGCACATCTCCGTTTATGAACCTTTTCTACACTTATTGGGAAAGGAAAATTTTTGGAAATCTTTTGAATATGACTTTGAAAAATCTTGAGGATTTTGACAGAGCTTTGAATTCAAAAGAAGCCATGTTCGAAATTGATGTTGTACTTGCAGTTCCGGATGTGATAATTAGACCTTCGCCGCCAGAAGTGCACAATATCATAATTCACAGTGTGAAGGATTTTATGGAAAAGCTAAAAATGTTTCCTAGATGGATGGACGGAACTTGTGTGGCTTGCGAACCTCAAAAGCAAGCGGACTCCGATGAGTATTACTTATTTTCTTTTTTTGAGGATGTTGTTCAAATTCAAGTGGTTAATGATTTAATAACAAAAATTCAAGACACGGTACTGCGAATAGTGTCGGAATGCGTAAGAAGATTAGTGCGTTGGAGAAAATACAGGAACCTGTGGGTGTATGATAAAAACTTGACGTGCGACAAATTTTCTTCCAAAAACCCCACACTTTCAGACTTTGATGAAAAATTTACGTTTTATGCTCAAGTAAGTTCGGAATTGGACGAGTTGGTACCGTACGAAGATGTTTATTGCATCAGAATGAACCATCAGCCGATAATAGAAAGCGTTCAGAATCACTGTACAGGTTGGAAAGAGGCTTTGGGAAGCCGACTTGCGGACGATACGAGAGAATCAATGGATCAATTTCAAAAATTCATGAACGAACTCAATTTAAATCTTAATCAAAAAATTACATCTCTCGAATCCTTCAAATCTACTCTTCAGACGGTTACAACCATCCAGAAATCGGCAATAACTGCTGAAATTCAGTACAAGGAATTTCAGGAAAGATATCACGTATTAAAACTTCACAAAATCGACATAGCTGAAGAGGACGTCAAGCTGTCGTTTAGTTTGGAAGAGCAGTGGAAGAGACTTTACATTTCAGCTTTGTACAGAGCCCAAACTTTTCAGGCAACAAAAGAAAGATTTGCCATTCTGACGCAAGATCAAATCAAAGATTTTCTTCAAGTACTTGAGGAATTTGTTGCAAAATTTTATCAGGAAGGGCCTTCTAGTTTTCACGACGATTTAGACAAAGGAATTCTTGTCGCCGAGGAGTATGAAAAATTATTTGCTGAGCTTGAAGAAAAAAAGGAAGAACTGACTTTGGCAGAAACTCTCTTTGATTTGCCCGCTGGCGACTATAACAATTTTATTAAAGCCAAATTAGATTTTGTGGGACTGAAAACCGTTTATGACTTATATAAAGAACAAAAAACCGCTCAGGAACAATGGTCAAAAACTTTGTGGGTGAATTTAAATCCGAACACTTTACTGGACGGCATGGAAAATTTCATAAGAGACTTCAAGAAGCTCAAAAAGGATTTGAGACAGTCGCCCGTGGGTCTAGCTGTGGAACAAAAAATGAAAGAATTTAAGAATACCATTCCATTAATGGTTGAACTCAAGAATGACGCGTTACGAGAAAGACACTGGAAGCAACTAATGGAGAAAACAGGACAAGTCTTCGATATGTCGCCAGATCGTTTCACGCTAGAAAATATGTTTGCGATGGAGATCCATAGATACACAGACATAGTTGAGGAGATAATAGCAGCTGCAGTCAAAGAAGTTTCCATTGAAAAAGGCGTGAAGGAAATCCAAGATAACTGGAAACACATGAGTTTTATAACTTTACAGCATTTCAAGGGAAATGAAGATAGGGGTTTCATTCTTGGTCCTGTAGATGAAATTATGCAGGTTCTGGAAGATAATGTGATGAATCTTCAAAGCATGGCTGCATCACAGTTTATAGGTCCGTTTCTAACGATTGTTCAAAAGTTGGAAAAAAGCTTGGCTCTGATTGCCGAAGTAATAGAGGCTTGGATTCAAACTCAAAGAAAGTGGATTTATCTGGAAGGAATTTTCGTCGGAGGTGACATTAGACTTCAGCTTCCTGACGAGGCTAGGAAATTTGATGACATAGACAAGGCGTTTAGAAGGATAATGCTGGAAGCATTTAAGCGTCCCAATGTGCGCGAGAGTTGTGAGGTGCCTGGGAGATTGGCAGAATTGATTGGGCTCGGAATAGGTCTCGAAAAATGTCAGAAATCGTTGAACGACTACCTCGATTCAAAGAGGAACACTTTTCCCAGGTTCTTTTTCCTTTCCGACGATGAATTGCTCTCCATATTAGGCAGCACCGAGCCGAGTTGCATTCAAGAACACATGGTTAAAATATTTGATAACATCGGTTCTCTTAGGTTCGGAATTCAGTCTCCCGACAGGATGATCGCCACTGCAATGATCTCGTGTGAAAAAGAAGTCATGGATTTTAGAAATTTCGTTTATACAGAGGGACGGATAGAAGAATGGATGAATGACATTTTAGCCGAAATGAGAAAATCAAATCGTTACATCACTAAAAAATCAATTTTTGACTATGGAAAAACCAGAAAACCGAGAACCGAATGGATAATGTCTTACCAAGGTATGGTTTGTTTGGCGGCCAATCAAGTGTGGTGGACGGCAGAAGTTGAAAATGTTTTTGTAAAAATTGGAGAAGGTAAACATAGAGCCATGAAGGAATATCTAGAGCAACTGAACATGCAGCTCGATGAACTCGTGGTTCGCGTCAGAGGCAATTTATCAAAAAACGAACGGAAGAAGTTCAATACGATTTTAATAATAGATGTTCATGCCAGGGACATCATCGAAGACTTCGTTCGCGATAACATTACTGATTCCCAGGAATTCGAATGGGAAAGCCAGCTGAGGTTTTATTGGATGAAAGATGTGGACAATTTGATAGTAAAGCAGTGCACCGGTGCCTTCGAATACGGCTATGAGTATATGGGACTAAATGGTCGTTTGGTTATTACTCCTCTCACAGACCGTATTTACCTGACCATAACGCAAGCTCTGTCTATGCAATTAGGAGGCGCTCCAGCTGGACCCGCAGGTACAGGTAAAACAGAAACGACGAAAGATCTCGCCAAAGCCATGGGATTGTTGTGCATGGTAACCAACTGTGGCGAAGGAATGGATTACAAAGCCTTTGGAAAGATTCTGAATGGCTTGTGCCAGTGTGGAGCTTGGGGATGTTTTGACGAATTTAACAGAATCGATATTTCCGTTCTTTCCGTCATCTCTACTCAGTTACAGACTATTCGAAATGCTCTTCTGTTGAAACTGAAGCGGTTCAATTTCGAAAACCAAGAAATAGCCATGGATTTAAAGGTTGGGATTTTTATTACAATGAACCCCGGATATGCGGGGCGAACAGAGCTACCTGAATCCGTGAAAGCTCTTTTCCGACCCGTTGTTTGTATTGTTCCTGATTTGGAAATGATATGTCTCATCATGTTATTTTCTGAAGGTTTTCTTCAAGCAAAAGTTCTAGCCAAAAAAATGACGGTGCTGTACAAGTTGGCTCAAGAGCAGTTGTCAAAACAGTCGCATTATGATTTCGGATTGAGAGCTTTAAAGTCTGTTCTCGTAATGGCAGGAGAGCTGAAACGCGGAGCCCAAGATCTTCCAGAAAATGTCGTTTTAATGAGAGCTCTAAGGGACATGAACTTGCCCAAGTTTGTATTCGATGATGTTCCTTTATTTTTGGGTTTAATAGCGGACTTATTTCCGGGCTTAGATTGTCCAAGGGTTAAATATCCAGATTTCAATGCCGCTGTAGAAAACGCCCTTACTGAGGGCCATTACGAAGTTCTTCCTGATCAGACGGATAAAGTTGTACAGATGTATGAAACGATGATGACCAGACATTCAACTATGATAGTTGGTCCCACAGGCGGCGGTAAAACCGTAGTTATACAAACTCTTCAAAAAGCTCAGACTTCTCTAGATCTTCCCACCAAATTGTACATTTTAAATCCCAAAGCGTGTTCTGTGATTGAACTTTACGGCGTGCTCGACCCTGCTACACGTGATTGGACAGATGGACTCCTCTCCTCTATATTCAGGGAAATTAATAAGCCGATAGATGCACCCGAAAGGCGATACATTCTTTTTGACGGTGATGTTGACGCCTTGTGGATTGAGAATATGAATTCCGTAATGGACGACAACAAGCTGCTGACTTTGGCTAACGGCGAAAGAATAAGACTTCTTCCTCACTGCGCTTTGCTATTTGAGGTTGGTGATTTGGCTTACGCTTCCCCGGCAACAGTTTCCCGTGCAGGTATGGTCTATGTCGATCCAAAAAACCTAGGCTACCTTCCCTACTGGCTTAAGTGGGTGAACACTAGAAGGGGCACAGAGGAGCACAAAGAAAAACTGCACGAAATATTTAACAAAATAGCCATTCCTGCTCTAAAATACGTCGTGGATGGCTACATAGGACTTCAGGCGGTAAAACCCTTAAAGCTAATTATTCATCAAACTGGTCTCAACATGGTTGTGCAGTTATGCAACATGTTAGATGCCATAATTCCGGGGCAAGCCGACGATACGAAAGAATGGTCTTCAGACATCACAGAAGCCGTCTTTATCGAGAGCGTTTATTGTTCCATCGGTGCGTCAGTGGTTATTGAAAATAGGCCAGAGTTTGATGAGTTCATAAAAAAATGCTGCGGAATGGTTTTAGTTGAGGATTTTGAGCACAAGAAAGCATCCATTAGGGTACTACCTTCAAGCTTTCCCACCATGTATCATTATTTTGTAAATGTGCAGTCAGAAGAATGGGTTGCATGGAAATGGATCGTGCCACAATACATTCATGATCGCTCGAAAAATTTTAGCGAAATTTTGGTTCCTACCATAGACACGTGCAGAACAGACCGGCTGCTTGAATTAATGAACGGGATCGGTCGCCCCGTGGTTTTGGTGGGAGAAACGGGTACTTCTAAAACTGCCATTGTCCAAGACTTCCTACGAAGACTTTCATCCGAACACTTTCTCCAATTGAATGTTAATTTTTCTTCCAGAACCACCTCTTTAGATGTTCAAAGAAATATAGAATCTGCTGTTGAAAAACGAACCAAGGACATTTACGGTCCCCCGATAGGCAAGAAATTGATTGTTTTCATTGACGATTTAAACATGCCTCAAGTGGACGATTACGGAACTCAGCAACCTATCGCCCTTTTGAAATTATTTTTTGAACGCGGGGGGCTCTATGACCGAGGGAAAGAGCTTAACTGGAAACATATCAAAGACACATGTTTTCTCGCAGCTATGGGAAAAGCTGGAGGGGGTAGAAACGAAGTTGATCCTCGTTTCATTTCTATGTTTTCCGTGTTCAATTTGACCTTTCCCTCCGACGAAACTGTTCTTCACATATACACATCCATTTTACAGGGCCACGCCTTGACTTTATCAGAGGAAATCCAAAACACGGTTCCTATCATAATAGAAATGACCTTGGAGTTATACAAAGCCATTGTCATTGAACTTCCTCCCACTCCTTCTAAGTTTCACTATATCTTCAATCTTAGAGATTTGTCGCGGATCACGGCAGGCATGTGTCAAGTGGAAAAAACATTTTTTCAAAGCCAAGCTCATTTCGTCAGAGTTTGGAGGAATGAATTTACCAGAGTTATTTGCGATCGTCTTATAAATTCATTGGACCAAGAACTCATGAGGACAAAAATATTGACTCAAATCGAGAGGAGATTCGAAAATGATCCTGAGGTATTAGAATCAGCTATGAGGGATCCTCTTCTCTTTGGAGACTACAGAAATGCTTGTGCCGGTCAAGATGAAGTCAGATTGTATGAAGATCTTTTAGACTATGACGCGGTTTATTTCTTGTTTCAAGAAATTTTGGATGAATATTGTGAACGATATGGCAAAGTAAATTTAGTGTTATTTGACGACGCCTTGGAACACCTGACAAGGATTCAACGAGTGTTGCGCATGAACAAAGGTCACATGATGGTTGTTGGCGTTGGAGGAAGCGGAAAACAGAGTTTGACTCGTTTGGCTGCGTTTGCGGCTGCCTGTGTTATTTTCGAAATATCACTGAGCAGAGGTTACAATGAAAATTCTTTTAAAGAAGATATGAAAAAACTCTACACTCAGGTCGGCGTAGAAAGAAAGCCTACCGTGTTTTTGTTCACTGCATCTCAGATAGTGGAAGAGGGATTTTTGGAGATGATTAATAACATGTTGGCGGTGGGAATGATTCCAGCCCTCTTTACGGACGAGGAGAAAGATGCGATCATCAATGGCGTTCGAAATCATGCTAAAGAAGCTGGTTTCGGTATCGCTAAAGAAGATGTTTGGAGTTATTTTAAAAAGAGATGTGGTGACAACCTACACGTTGTCTTATCTATGTCTCCTGCTGGAGACATACTTAGAACCAGGTGCAGAAATTTCCCCGGGTTGGTTAACAATACGACCATCGATTGGGTTTTCCCTTGGCCTAAACAAGCCTTGAGTGCAGTCGCTAAGGTTTTCCTAGCAGAAAATCCGAAAATTCCAGAAGATCACAGGGAAAATGTAATAGATCATGTTGTATACGCTCACACTTCCGTCGGACAGTATACAATTGACTTTTTAACACAACTGAGGAAAAGAAATTATGTGACTCCCAAACAGTATTTAGATTTCATTTCCACTTATTTGGCACAGTTAGAGCAAAAGAATCAGTTTATCATAGCTCAGTGTGAGAGACTAGAGGGAGGTATGTTGAAAATAGCAGAGGCCAGCGTTCAACTAGCAGAATTGAATGCAAAACTAGAAGTTCAGCAGGTTGCCGTGGCCAAGAAGACCGCGGCTTGTGAGGAACTTTTGGGAGAAATATCTGGAGCCACAGAAGCGGCAAACGAAAAAAAATCCGATGTGACAATGAAAAAGCAAGAAATAGAAGAACAAGAGAAAATCATAGTAATGGAAAAGGCAGAAGCACAAGAAATATTGGACGCAGCTTTGCCCGCTCTTGAAATAGCCAGATCTGCTCTTAGCGACTTGGATAAATCGGACATAACTGAAATTCGTTCTTTTGCTACACCCCCTCAGGCCGTGCAAACTGTTTGTGAATGCGTCCTAATTTTAATGGGAATCAAGGAAATATCATGGAAATCGGCCAAGGGGGTTATGGCTGATCCAGGATTTTTATTGCGACTGAAGGAAATGAACTGTGACTTGATAACTGCCAACCAGCAAAAAGCTTGTAAAGCACACGCTAAAGGTTTGCCTCCCGATTTGAAAGCTGTCAGTAAAGCAGGCCACGGACTAATGATGTTCGTAGAAGCTGTTCTTGGTTATTGTGCCGTTTTCAAGGAGGTGAAACCAAAGAAAGAAAAAGTAGAGCAGCTGGAGATAGAGTATGAAAAATCTCAAAAGTTTTTAAAAAAATTAATGGCAGAAATCACAAAAATAGAAGAGCAGTTGGCTGTGCTAAACGAACGGTACGTGAAAGCCATGGATGAACGTCAAATTCTCCAAGAAGAAACAGACCTAATGATGAAGCGTTTGATTGCAGCCGACAAATTAATCAGTGGACTGAGCTCAGAAAATGACAGATGGGCAAAAGAGTTGGAAAATCTTCACGTGGAAAAAGAGCAACTTGTTGGAAACTGTCTTCTCTCAGCTTCTTTCCTCAGTTACGCAGGTCCTTTCACGTACGAGTTCCGAAGAGCCATGATTTACGAGGACTGGAGACAAAGTCTTATAGACCGGAATATTCCTCTTACACTTACTTATCGCTTAGAATCAGCTCTCACGGACGATGTCGAAATAAGTAAATGGAATTCAGAAGGTCTTCCACCCGATGAACTCTCCATCCAAAACGGTATTCTAACTGTTCGAGCTTCCAGATTTCCTGTTTGCATTGATCCACAGCAGCAGGCTTTAAACTGGATTAGGAAGAAGGAAGAAAAACATCTTAAGATAAGCTCCTTCAATGATTCCGATTTTTTGAAGCAGTTGGAAATGGCCATCAAATACGGTTTCCCTTTTCTGTTTCAAGATATCGACGACTATGTTGACCCCGTTATTGACAACGTTCTTGAGAAAAACTGGAAAGTAGGAGCTGGCAGGGTTTTTGTTCTACTAGGTGACAAAGAAGTTGATTTAGATCTCAGATTCCGTCTATATTTGACCACTAAATTGGCCAATCCTAATTTGAATCCCGCAATATACGCCAAAGCTGTCGTTATTAATTACGCAGTGACAACTTCAGGCTTGGAAGACCAACTACTCAGTGTTGTCGTGAGAAATGAGAGACCTGATTTGGAAGAACAGCGTGAGAGTCTTATAGAAGAAACATTTATAAATAAAAACCTTTTGAAAAGCCTTGAAGATTCTCTCCTTAGGGAGTTGTCCACTTCCACCGGAAATATGTTGGACAATGTGGAACTAGTCACCACCTTGGAAAACACAAAGTCAAAGGCTAGTGACGTGTTTTCAAAACTTCAGTTAGCAGAAACGACTTCTGCAGACATTGATAGACTTCGTAACGGTTATAGATCCGTAGCTAAACGAGGAGCCATTTTATTTTTTCTTTTGTCTGACATGGCCACGGTTAATCCAATGTACCAGTACTCCCTAAATTCATATTTAGAGGTTTTTGCTTACTCGTTAAGAAAGGCTTTACCAGATACCGTGTTGTCTCGTCGACTGAGAAACATAATCGGAACTTTAACGAAAAACGTTTACGATTATGGATGCACAGGAATTTTTGAAAAACACAAACTTCTTTTCTCTTTTCAAATGACAATGAAACTGCAACTAAGCGAGAACAACGTCACTCAATCTCAAGTCAATTTCTTTATAAAAGGAAACATTTCTCTGGAAAGGTCGTCCAGGACAAATCCGGCCAAGTGGCTTCCATCTCAGGGTTGGGAAGACATAATAAGACTTGCCTCAGATTTTCCAGAAAAATTCTCGTCTCTTCCGAGTGAAATTGAAAATTCCTTAGCCACGTGGAAACATTGGTATGACCTAGATGCGCCTGAAAGCACTCCTTTCCCTTTTGGATATTCAAAAAAACTGAACCCTTTTGAACGGCTAATGTTCATTCGATGTTTCCGCGTCGACCGAGTTTACAGGTGTGTGGTCACCTTCATAACAGTGATTATGGGAGAACAGTATGTGACGCCACCAGTCATTAGTTTAGACAGCATATTCGATCAGAGCTCACCACTCATGCCCGTCGTTTTTATTTTAAGTCCTGGATCAGACCCGAGCAGCGAACTCATGAAACTTGCCGATCGCTGCGGGATGGGAGGAGGAAAATTTAGATATTTGTCTCTAGGACAAGGACAAGAGTCGACTGCCCTCACCTTATTGGATATTGCTGTCAATCGTGGACAGTGGCTTATGTTACAGAACTGTCATTTGCTTGTCCCTTTTATAAGAATCTTGGAAAAAAATCTTGAAAAAATCAACAAACCTCATCCTGATTTTCGTCTTTGGCTAACAACCGATGCAACTCCATCCTTTCCAGTCGGCATTTTGCAAAGATCCTTAAAAGTGGTTACAGAGCCACCTAACGGGTTAAAATTGAATTTACGAAACACTTTTTTTAAAGTGAGAGCTGCTTCCTTAGATTCTTGTCAACATCCCTTCTTCAAACCTCTCGTTTACGTTTTAGCATTTTTCCATGCTGTCGTTCAAGAACGTAGGAAGTACGACAAAATTGGCTGGAATATCAATTATGATTTTAATGAATCCGATTTCAGTGTTTGCATGCAGATTTTAGATACCTATCTTTCAAAGATGTTTGAAGCGAAAGAAGCCCGGGTGCCGTGGAACAGTTTGAAGTACCTGATCGGAGAAGTGATGTACGGCGGAAGAGTCATCGATAATTTCGATCGAAGAATAGTGAAGACCTATATGAATGAATATATGGGCGACTTTCTTTTTGACACATTTCAGCCTTTTTACTTTTACAAAGACCCAACAGTTCAGTACAAAATACCCCCCGACGGCGAAAAGGACGATTATATAGCTTTTATAGATCTTCTCCCTTTGGTGAATAGTCCCGACGTATTTGGACTTCATCCCAACGCTGAAATCGGATATTATACGAACGCAGCAAAGGATATGTGGATGTATCTCATCGAGTTACAACCCCAAACCGGTGCAGTTGAAGGAGGAATTAGCAGAGAAGAGTTCATTGATAACGTGTGCAATGATATTCTTTCAAAAATTCCCATTACATTCGATGTTATAAAAATAAGAAAGCAATTTGAAATGGCGTTGACTCCAACCATTATCGTTCTACTCCAGGAATTAGAAAGATTCAATAAGTTACTGGAAACGATGAGTCGAACGTTAAACCAGCTAAGAAAAGCTCTTGCTGGAGAAATAGGAATGGACTCGGTTTTAGATAATGTCGCGATTTCCCTTTTCAACGGTCAGTTACCCAACGCCTGGAGGAAGTTAATTCCTGCGACGAGGAAAAACCTGGGAGGTTGGATGGAGCATTACCTCAGAAGAATTGCTCAGTACACAGCCTGGGCTCAGCAGGGGGATCCTATAGTCATGTGGCTGTCCGGTCTTCACATACCAGAGTCCTACTTGACAGCCTTAGTGCAGATGGCATGTAGGAAAAATGGGTGGCCTTTGGACAGGTCCACGTTATATACAGCAGTGACCAAGTATAGGAATCATGACGAGGTCGAAGACAGACCGGATCAGGGTTGTTATATAGAAGGTTTATATTTAGAAGGGGCCAGGTGGGATCTGGAGAATGGAACCTTACAACGTTCTCTACCGAAGGTATTGGTAGAGGAACTACCGGTTTTGAAAGTCATCCCCATTGAAAGACATCGACTAAAACTACAAAATACTTTGAGGACACCCGTGTATACCACGTCATTAAGAAGAAACGCGATGGGTGTCGGCTTAGTTTTTGAAGCGGATTTGACCACTTATAAGCATTCTAGTCATTGGATTTTGCAGGGTGTCTGTCTAATTTTGAACACCGACTAATTATACTTCTTCCTTTCTTCTGTGATGTTTACTGCAACTCTCGCTTCAGTTTCAATTTATCATTATTATTTATTATTAATTAATAACTACTTCGAATAGTAGGCGAATTTCTTAGGAGAAATGGATAATAATCCTATAGTCCTATGCGTTCGGTGCCTATAATATGTAATTCTTTATTACTATGTACAATAAATGTATAAATTAAAATACTATGAAACAGTAATTCTAAAAATATTGTCAAACCAGTTGAGTATTTTTTTCATTTTTTTTTACTTTTGATTATTTTGAAATTTTTTTATATATGTTTACTTAAACGTTAAGGGATCGTGACGCGAGCCCGGGTTGTGCTTATGCTTCAAAATAGTAATTGAAACTCTGGTGATATTCATAATCACCTTTTTCTAACTGTTATCATGTTCGTATCAATAGAAATGCCAATTAACTTTAATAGGTGATCAATGTTTCAAAAGAGTTTGCGCTCGTGTTTCATGGGAGACAAAAAACGCGCATGAAATAAGGTCTTTCTTTTATCAGTACCAATTTTATCAGCTACAAATGCCTACACAGTATAATTAGAGGTAAATTAAAATAATTTTCTTCAGTTTTCCCCAGTTTCAACTATTTCTTGAGCACATTAAGAATTAATCTTAATATTGTTTTTGTGTTAGCAATTACCCGTGTCAAATTTTTCGTTTAACTACTAAACTTCCTACGAACCATGATAATGCTCCATGGTTTGGGAAAAGAATCTGGGAACCGCCAGATTCATCCTCATATAATCCTCTCGTCTGAGGGCTCATAGGAATCCTACAGCATCATTCCTTCTTGAAAAACCACAAGACCTACTTAGCAAAACTGCAGAAATCTTCGTTACAGATGATTATCATTAAAAAAATCAAGGACTTCCAACTGGAACGATCTTCCGCTATTGAAGTCAGAGAACCCGGGGTTATCAGGCGGATTCGACCAAGGCCTTCACCCCCCTGAGCCACCCCTGCCGCGGACGGCCGCTTTCCTCCCAGGCACTCCGACAGGACCCGACGAACCAGACGTTCTGGGAGGAGCCTCTGCACGTGCCCAAACCATTGGAGGATGGATCTCTCGATCCGGAGAAGAAGCGGCTCGACCTGAAGCCCCTCGCGAATGGCTGTGTTGCGACACCTATCCAGCCTCGACACACCAGCCACCGCTCGGAGATACCTCATTTCGGCCGCTTGTACCCGGGATCTGATCCTTTCGCTCATCACCCACACCTCATGACCATAAGTGAGGACAGGAACATACACGGAGCGGAAGTTGCTGAGCTTTGCTTGGCTGCTCAGCCCAGTCCTCCGCACTACGGACCGCTCCAACTGTTGCATCACTGCGCCAGCCTGAGCGATCCGCGACGCGATCTCTACGTCTGTCCTGCCATCACTTGAGAACCAGACCCCAAGGTACTTGAACTTTTCCACCTGCCCCAGCGCAGCTCCGCGCAGGCGGATGTCGTACTTAACAAGCTCCCTCGAGATCACCATCACCTCCGACTTAGTCACGCTGATCTTCATCCCGGCCTCGACACATGCGGCGTCGAAACCATCAAGTGCCCGCTGGAGTTCAGACTGGGTGGATCCCAGAAGGATAAGGTCATTCGCATAAGCAAGGTGCCCCACCTTCAGGTCCCCATATCTGAAACTCTCACTTCCTCGGCTGCACTGTAGCATCCAATCCATATAAATTATGAAAAGGAGAGGCGACAGCATGCATCCTTGGCGGAGTCCAACGGACACGTCGAAAGGCTCCGACGTGACGCCATTTATCCTAACGCAGCTCCTGCATCCCCCGTACAATGAAAAAATTTTATCATGAAGTTAAAATCTTCAAAACTTGATAATATAGAAATTAATAATAGATGTGTCTGAAATGTACTTCTCGATAAAAATGTACGCAGAGACAAGAGAAAGGGTAACTATTATTTTCCTAGTTCTTTAATTTTATCTTTACGATAAATTTATTTTGAAAAATAATCTTTTACAAAGGCTATGGGAAAATTAAGAAAAAAACTATACAACGAAAATGCAGGTTTTCAAAAAATGGGACTGATGGGAAAATGAACGACTAAAATTTACATTAAACTTTACTTTGTCTTTGAAAAGTTTACAATATGTGATAAATTTTATACAAAAATATTACGTATTAAATTATATTTGACTTTTTAGAATTAAAAAGGTTGAATTCAAGTCATGTTAAAAAGTAGTAAGTAAATAAGAAACTAGAATAAACTATTCTAGATAGAATAAATTATCACCTTCATCTAGAAATAACAAAAGAAAATAAAAGCTGACAAAAAGATAATGACGGAAGTTGTTGACAAATCATTATCAGAAATTCGAATATTTCAACTAAATGAGATGCTCTAGTCATTTTTACATGATTTTTAAGACTTTATAAACCAAATTACAAAAGTGTTACTGTGACATTTTATCAATAATTTGAAAATCCGAAAGTCGACCATTTGATTTGTTCCAACTTTCTCTGTTTGTGGAATATGTATACAGCATTAGGAAAAGCTCTGCACTGGCATCGAAAACAATGCCAAGGACTTTGATGTGAAAAAAGTGGAAGAGAACGTTTTGCACATTCCTGTCTTAATATGTGATGTTGTAGGAATTTTTATCAAGATATAAATCAATTTCCCATTGTTTGCCAGATTCACATTTGAACAAAGTCAAATTAAAGGAAATTTAATTTTTTTTAAACACAAACTGAAAAATAAAATTTAACCAGGTTAATTTTTTTTATAACCAAAATGTATTTTACTCACAGTAGCCTTATTTTACATGAATTTAACTAATTTAATATTTATATGTTTAAATTATTTGTAAAATAAATTTTATTGATTCGCTTTTCGTAATCTTGAGTGATCGAAGCCCCTAAATAAATAACCTAGCTTACAGCTGAGAGCCCCTTCCCGTACTCTGTAAACCCCAAGGATGATAAACGTGATTACTGCGTCACTTTTCTAACACAGCATGAAGGAAAGATTAGGGAAAACTACCCCAGGAGATAACCAATCCCAGGCGGCACAAAAAAGCGACCTTCAACGCTAACTCTCTCCGCCAAGAACATAACTAGAAAATGAGAGACCGATAACATAACACCAGGGAAATAATTGAAACTAACGTGGTCCGAAGATAGCCTGATCGAAAAAAAAAAATTGTCTTTTCGGCTTATCAAGCATTATAGCAGTTTTGAAACACTCAACAGAAAGATAACTTGACAAAATTTTTGCTAAGTACTTCGGGGTTTTTTTTAAACGTCCTTTGTCATAAACCTGTAAAATGTGAGTTTGTTTCCAATGAGGTCTTCTTTCTTTCCTCAGTATTCCTTGCAGTTATCTTTTATTTTCCGATTGCCTTTTACGTCATTTGTTTTTTGGCCGCCTCTCATTCTGTGTATGGGGCTTACAGCTGCATTAGCACAGCCCATACTCTGTATTTTCCTTTTTCTTTAGAGGTTCGTCCATTAGTCCGTAATAGGGGTTCACAAACACTTTTTCTCTCACTTTGCTTTAGAATTTCTGTATACTTTTCTCCGCTTATGTCTTTTCCCATTATTTTGATTGTTTGTGGACTTCTCTTGAATTTAATATCTTCTTCCCTTATTCTTATACTTTCTTTTAGCGTTTTTTGTTTATCTTTTTTATTGGTGCGGTTCAGTCTCTCGTTATCAGTTATCGTATTTTAGCTTTAGTTTAACGTTATCATCATTTTTTCTGCGGTCCTTCATAATTTTACCAATTTTTTTCGAACTCTTCTAAACATCTCAACAGTTTCTTATCTTTGCTTGTAGTTAGTTTTAAATAGTTTTATATTTTTGTATTCGATAACTGGCCTTACTACATGCTTTTGTCCATCCTAAGTCTTTTTCTTTGGCAGATAAATTGAACAATCTTTAATTATAAATCTTTAATAATACTTTGTTTTGCTCCTTTGACAAGCGTGTCTGCTCAACACACCATGGGTAGCTCTGTTACTCATGTAAAACCTTTTTTTTTATTAGTTCTACTAGTTTTCTTTAATATTTGTATAAATATGTTTTCTCGATTCAGTTTTTGAACTATTTTTCCTGTTATCGTTTCCTCAGCCTCTCCTTTCCAACCATCATTAGGGCATAAGAGCATTCCTGGCTAGCTATCTCTTACTTCGTCTATGCTTGTAATGCCACGATGTTTTCTTTCTCTTTCTTCTCTCTAAATACTATTATCTTTGTTTTTTTATTTTAAATTTCAAGCAGAAGTATTGTAAATGATTTCAATTTTGGATTCTCTTGTTTTAGTATGGGAACTTGATTAAGCGGATGAGATGTGCGTTTAATTAAATTTATATCCTTAACCCAGTGAAGAGTTTCTTAAATAAATGGGAAAGCTATGATTGAGCGCTTTTGAATAGCCGTTATATTAGGACATTCAATATCATTATTACTACCATTGTAATAGAGGCATTTTCTTTTGTTTAAGGACCTTTAACTTGGGCGTCAAAATTTCCTTCAGCGGCAGGAAGCAAACAGTCTCCTGTAAACATAGACACAAACAAAGTTATTGGCTATGCTGAGGCGAAAGCCCTGGTCTTAAGATATCGGCCCGATAAAACCCTTAGCCTTGTCAACTCCGGATACGGATGGAAAGTGCAGGTGAACGGTGAAGAATCAGGTGAGCGCATTACAGTAGTAGCAACCTTGAAATTCGAACAGAACCTTGTTCTTGGGTTTTTCTTTACTATTTTGAAAGAGGCCTTGACTGATTTTTTTTTATCAATAACGAGAATTTAAAGTTTGTTTTTCCGTTTTATCTACGGTTTTTATTTCTGTTTATTTTAGCCTGAAGGTGCGTACGTAAACGGCTGACAATTTTTTAAACATGAAAATTATCCTTTTTCATGAAATATTTAATATTTTAGTTTACGTATAACTTCTCAGCCCATTTTTTTGTCAAAACAAAGGAAGTTTACTTCAACTTTACTTTAACATTTTCCAAAGTTACATTCGTGCATTATATTTTTTGTTGTTCGCATCTCACAAGATCCCACATTTTAAAACACACTGTCTTCTTAAACTTAGAAAGAACTTCTGAATAATACCAGTTGAGAGGCGAGAACCAAGGCCAAGCGAGAAAATGAAAAACATTTTCAGTAAATACTTAGGTTGAACTCAAGTTTGAAGTTTACGACCTTGAATTCAAATTGAATGATTAACATTTTTTATTTTCCTTTAGAGTTGAGCGGCGGTCCTTTGGAAGGAATTTACAAATTGGAACAGTTTCATTGTCACTGGGGATGCAACAACGATAAAGGCTCAGAGCACACTGTAGACGGACAGTCTTTTGCTGGAGAAGTAAGCACAAGAACGACGCACTCCTATAATAGACTGGACTGATTTTTTTCTTCAATTTCTTCGTGGCAAAACCACAATTTAGAAACTAATTTAGACTCAAGATTCTAGTTAAAATCAGAGTTACTGCAGTTAAAAAGAAGAACAAGACAAATGAAAGAACTTGACCTGATTATTATGAAAGAAAACCACTTGAAATTACATTTCCAAAAAGAGTGACTAGGGCTGGAGCTTTTTTCTTCCGAAAAAAAGACCAAATCCTTAGATTCGAGGAAATTTTAAATTATATTTTACTTTCAGCTTCATATGGTCCATTGGAACTCCTCCAAGTATTCCTCATTCGCAGAAGCGGCAAACCATTCAGATGGACTCGCTGTCTTGGCAATTTTTCTCAAGGTAAACTAAAAATCACAAATACTGATAGTTGTACGTTGAAATTATTCACATATTAATTTACGGTATTTTTAGGCTGATAAAACGAAAAAATCGTTGAAAAAAGTTTCCAAAACCTGGAATCGTCTTATATAAAAAAAAAAAAAAGAAAAATTTAACTCCCATGTTAACTACTGCTATTTAAAGATTGAGACATTAAGTCATTTTGGTGTCGACTGAAGAGGGTTTTGTGTGGCATACAGACTAATGTTGTGGCCCGGCAGCGGTTAGAGGAGAACAAGAGAAAAAAGAGAAATAGAAGAGGGAAGATTAAAAAAAAAGACAGAGAAAAAGAGGAAAAGCAGAAAGAAAGAAAGAAAATAGTTCAGAAGTGACCAAGGAAAGCGTACTGTAGAGTCAAACGGTTTGTCTTTCGTAAAGAGAGGAAGTCATAACATTAGAATGGTCAGTCACCTGAAGTATTTGGCGGCAAATTTGCCGATATCCTTCTTTACGGGTTTGTACCTCCATACATAGTGTGGGGAGAGTTTAGTGTGAATATAAATTTTGTATCCCTTCGATTGGAAAGCTATTAAGAACGACTTTCTTCATGGTTCCTTTGGATTTTCTTCATCTTGCGACCGCCATCCAGCACTCCGACGCTTTGTATTCTGGTTCGTATTAAAACAGTACGTTCCATCACCAGATACAGTACTTTTTAAGATGTTTTCAAAATGTCGGGCGCATTTTACGATGTGTGTGCAATTGAAGACAATCCTTCAACTTTTGAATCATCACTCATCATTCACTTGATGCGGAGCAAGTTTTGAAATTTTTTCCCTGAGATCAAGTGTTCTCGTTAAAGTATGATGAGTTGTTGTTTTTGGCATGTCGAGCTCCATTCCCACTAGTCTTACCAAGTTTTCATGAAAATCCTTACCTTGTAGACGTACTGATTCTCGATAATCAAATCAGATAAATGACCTGTATGTTTTAATCAGGCAAATCCCTGCGTACTCGAATGACTTCCTGCAATGACTCAAATACTTATTTTTGTTAGGCAACTATCACTATGAGCTTTTTCCAGCAATTCGAATGCTTATCCAGCATTTTTACCACCTTAAAAACAAAATTTGATCGATTCGCAAAAAACCGCTGTCACTAAATGCTTTGTATTTCGGCTTTCACTGACCGGAATGCCACAGAGAGCTAAAGAAACTTCTCATAAACTTTTCATACTATATTCACTAAATCATTCATCATTCGACACATGGCGTCAACGGCTCATGGCACAGATAATTATTCCTGTTCATTCTGGGAGATGGAATGTATTAATTAGAGTACCTTCTCTTTATATTACAAAATATACAGGACCTGTACCGAACTCATGACTATAATAGTTCTGTGAATTAAGAAGTAGAAGTAGAGAAGCCGGAATCCTTCCTTTTTTTCCCTTTCCCAATTTCGAATTCGAATTAACTCTTTGTGGTCAGCAGATGTCGCTTGTGGGAGTACCAGTAAGTCGGAGCTAATCTATTGTTTCGAATTACTTTCCCGTAGAGGATTTAAAGTCAATATATTGGTATTAAAACATACAGAATTTGTTGAAACTGAGTTGTTATACTTAGTACTACTTGTTGGAGAGAAAAACCGCGATGGTTCAGAGGTTTTGGTCTTACCTTTTGTTGTGACGCTCCCTGATGTTCCGGGCCCGGAATTGCTGATTGCTGCTGAATGGAGCTCCAACGTTGAAATTATCCACACTAATTTAATTAAGAGTACGAGCATTAACACTACAATCGTTCTAATAAATTCCCGAAATGCGGAAAGGTTAAAAGATAAGTCCGTGAAAACCATACGAAAATGAGTAAACCGAAACGAACGAAGAAAACCAAAAGTGGCTTATTACAGAGAAAAACCTAAAAACTCTACTGAGAAACACACTTAAATGAGAAAAAACCTTATTTATTATATGCGTTAAACGCGCGAGACAAACCTTAAATATCCTAACCACTGAAAATTTGAGTCGAGACTTAACCTGCAAGCCCTTTTTGGTTACCCCTGCAACCGTGGAGAAACGGTTGCAGGGGTAACCAAACTAAATATCTCTAACACTACTTATCTATGTAAGAATAAAAAATATAAAATTTTATCGTGAAAAGAAAGGCCATAAATAACGAGTTCAATGAAATTTCAACGTATTTTTCAAGGCTGGCACAGAACACGAAGAATTGGGAAAAGTAGCCATTTTGCTACCTAAAATTTCCTTCAAGGGTGACTACATTACATTTCCGGGTGAAATCGATCCAGGGAAATTAATTCCCAAAGACAAAAGTTACTGGACATATCAAGGTTCACTGACGACTCCTCCGTGCACAGAAAGTGTTACCTGGATTATTTTTAAAGAACCAATCGAAGTATCCGAAAAACAGGTGAGCAACAACAACTGCTAAATTATAATACGTACACCAGAATAAATAGAAAAGAAATTTAAAAAACATAGAATTTAGTAAAAATATCCCTCAAAAAAGTTTAATGTTAGTCATTTAACATCACTGTGTGTCACTAATTTTTTAAACGACAGCTCACCACTTTAAGTTGTTTTTATTGACTAAGCCACCAAACAATGCGAGAAAGACAAAATTCGTTTATCAAGAAATTTCAACCCAAGGTTTAAATGGCTTACAAATCTGTTTGATGACCAGAAAAAAAACCAGTGACAACCTATCACATACTACATATTCAGTAAGCAGCCAAACAAGGTCTATACAGATATTCAGTTGCCCATGTGTATACAGCATTCATGCGCCCATAATTAAGAAAGTGATCAAAGTCAAAAATGAACCTTCAGATAGTGGTTGTAATTTCAACGTTATACGGAATTTATTTAGTGTTTCAAATGTAATTTTTTTCTTAAATCCCGCTTTTCACCCCTTTTTTGGGTTTAACAGGATGAGGAAGGAGGATTCGAACTCATGATCATTGCGTCCAAATTAGGAACTTTAACCACTACACTATTCTTCCCAATGTTTCAAATGCAATTCATTAAATATCCTGAAACAACAAATGTATGACTTATACTATTTTCGTAATTATGGGTACATATATTTGACGTTACTTTGCACTAAGAAATTTAACAGCTTTTTTTTCCACTATTGGTGTTCTAAAATAAAATAAATAATAGTGGTGAGATTCAATTCGACGGCAAATCGATAAAAAAAAAAATAAAAATAAAGTAAAGCTTACCTTATTGCGTTCAATTTTTTGCTTACTGGCGGAAAGGAAAATTATACGACATAAAACATTAAAGACAAACTGAAAAGGCGTGCTTCACCGTAAGAATCTAAAACGAATCTCTCATTCAAAACGAAAAAACCTATGAATTACAGCGTTCGGGTGGAGCATGTTGAGACCCGCAATTTTCCTTGCTTTCGTCCCAACAAAATAGTGAATAACTTCTCAAAAGTCCCCAGTCCAAAAAATAGCATTGGAATTTGGTGATATTTACATAATACTTAATTAATAATATAATTGTTATTCTAGTCTAGAAAATACAAGCTCAGCCGGAAATTTCTGTCACATTCAGTTTCAACATGTTTGTGTAGATTAGTTTGATACGCAAATTCATTATTTTTCTCCGATCACTAATTTAACAGATACTGACTATGAAATGAATTTGAACGGAGATTTCTTTTAATATTAGGTGATAAACGATGCGATGCCCTGCAAATAAAGTTGATTTAGGCCACCGTATTTTGTGCGGATTTCATCAAGAAAGAAATACTTTAGAAGTAAAGTGTTTGGTCAAAGTATTTTCTGATAAAATATGCTGAAGATGGTTCGAAAATTTCCGAATAGATGATTTTGATCTTTCTGTAAGCCATGCTTTGGGCGACAGTCTTTATTAAAACAAATAAAAAATAATTATAAATAATGGAAATTACAGGATTTTATAAAGTTTAAAAAAAGATCTTTTATAAAAGAAAGTTTTATAAAAGATCTTAAAAATTTATTTATTCCGAAAATAGACACTCATTTCCGTTAGAGCTAATAGCTTAAGGCCCGATTTCGCATACCATCATTTAATCGATAAATTATAATATTTAATTATAATTTATTTTTATGTATTGTATAAAAATTTGTAACCCCATCACTTACAATAATGTATTACGTTTAGGCTAGGTATAGCAACGTTTAATCAAGAATATTTTTTCTTTTAGCTGAGTTTGTTCCGAAATATGAGGTGTCACAAGAAAGATGACAATTTAACAACTTCCGAAGGCCTCATTGTTAACAATTTTAGGCCTCCGTTGCCATTAGGAAATCGAGAGCTTCGTGAGTGTGGTTCAATTTAAAGCTGAAAGAGAAGTAGAAGCCCAAAAAAGCCATTACTGAGCTATAACTAGATGGATTGATAAAACTGCAATTCCTCTTAGTGTATTTATATTATTTATTTTAAACATTATTGGGTGATGTTACTTTTCCTGTTTATTACATAGACTTTTGCTTTACATTTATGAATCAGTGTTCTTACATACTATTGCGTTTATTAATTCTTGTCCTATATATGAAAATAGCGAAGGGCAATCTTTTACAACTATCACTGTTATACTTAAAAAGATTTGGGTCGTCTTAGGTAACACAAATTTAGATGTGTAAACACTGGTCGTAGAAGTTAAATAAATCAGTTCCTTTCAGGTTTAGGTTACTTTGTAACTTGCTTGGATAAATTGGGCTACTTTCCATACCTTCATAAGCATATTCATTTCTTAAAGAAAAGATTGAATGTTTCCAAACAAATAAGTACGATGTCATTTGTAATTGTAATTTACAATGAGGAAACACATTCTTCTGGTAATTTGGTAAACATCAAACAAACTTGTTTGAAAAAGTTTTTCAAAATTGCAGCTTGGTTTTTGTGCTTCTGAAACAAAGAAGGAAAAATGATTCAACATTTTTTTAGAACAAATACAAGAATTTTCAAAATTGTAAAAGCAACACAAATTTTTTCAGTAAGTTTATCATAATTATCTGAAGAAAATAACAGTGTCTTCTCCCTGGTTTCCATAACATATTAGTTTACTGAGCAACTGAAAGTAAACCCGGGCTGACCATTAAAAAATATTCCCATTACTGGTGGTTCTGCAAAACCCAGTTATAGAAACTGTCCAAAACAGAACAAGAGATGGTGACCAAGAGAGAACAGGAAGTTGACACAAGAAATCCTATACTATTATATTAACTTTGCTGGATTTTCAGAGTATCTGGCACATCTAAATAGATAAGAGAGGGCCAAGATGGTTTTGAGATTTTTATATGGACAGAATAAAGATACTTGAACCAATTTGTTTCTGTAAATTCTTAGTCATTCACACCAAGAACAGAAGAGAGGACTCATTGAGGTGGGTTGCTAGGTTGAGGTTTCTATGGATGTTTTGAGTTATCAGTGAATTCCAACATTTTTTTAAACAAACCTACAATTTCTTTTTGTCTTGCCAAGAATACCCTGAAGGATAAATATTTTCTTAAATATTGTTACTAATTTTAGTGTGGTTGTACAGTGTAACAGCCAATCAAACAAGTTGTTTAAAACCAACTAAATTAAATTACTAAATGGCTATTCGCGAACTTGAATACGCCCCTGCCGTCAATCAGCTGAGCAGCCGGCCGTCATTGCAGGTCTAGGCCTTATTATTGAGGAAAATTTCCGCATTGTATTGTTGTATTGTTGTTTTCTCGGTGTGCAAAAATATAGTGCTAATTTTAACAAGTTTTCTGCCCCCTTTTTTTTCTTTCCCTTTATCGTTAACCCTTTCCCATACATTTTTTGGTCCTTCGAGCCAGATCCTTTCCCCGGTGAACCCTACTTTCCTACCGGAATCTTTCCCCGTCGTACTCTTTCCTATCATTCCTTTCACATTTTCTTTCCTTTTCCCCGGCATTCTTTCCCCGATACTCTTTCCTTTCTTTCTGCTATCCCTTTATTCCTCATAATATACCCTGTTGATCTCACTGGTGATTATCTGCTACGGACACGGACTTCTTTCGGACTACTCTTCGGATTATAACAGGATTGCTGTAACCTGCTCGTCGATTCCACGTGGGAACGGAGAAATTCTGCGAGGCATCGATTCGTGAGTAATCGAACCGTTTTTTGATTTTGGAAAGACATTAGTTATTTTTTCAATTCAAGAACATTAATTTCTTTTCTTCTTTTACGTTTATTTCGCTTCAACATGGAACTTGAATCCCTTGTGACTCAACAAAGCAATACGGGTTTACTAATCACTCGGTTTATCACAAACCTTAAAAAAACGAGTAGCAGCAAACTTACTTTTTTCGTATATGAAAGCAGGTTGAAACTTTTAGAAAAATATTGGTCCATATTTTGTGATCGGCATGAGCTCTCGTGCTCTCGGACTTCTCAACTTCGGACTATGCGAAAAAGGAGTATTTTTCCATAGTAGAGGAAGCTTACCTCGAGGCACAAGCGTTCATCACCGAGCAGATGGCGCAATTTAATTCCAGTAAGAGCACTGAAGGTGATGACGCTCTTCCTGCTACTTCTGTTGAAGCAAAGCTGGCCAAACTCAACCTACCGAGTTTCTCCGGTAACTACCTGGAGTGGGTGAGTTTTAAGGACCTGTTTGTGAGCGCCGTAAACAACAATAGAAGCCTTTCGAACGCCACTCGCCTACAGTATTTGAAAGCCCAGCTATCAGGTGAGGCGGCCAAACTTGTAAGTAATATACCTATTACGGATGCCAATTTTGTGAGTGCTTGGCAAGCCCTGACTGAGCGGTATGATAATGAAAGAATCATCGTTAACCACTACTTTGACCACCTTCTTTCATTGAAGCCTTTAACCTCAGAGTCGGCCTCTAATTTAAGGCAGCTAGTAGACACTACAGCCGAGACTCGCCGAGCACTGGAAAATCTTAACCGGCCAGTCGCAGAATGGGACGATTGGTTCGTTCATTTAACGGTTAAGAAACTCGATGGCGCTACACGTAAGGATTGGGAAACTTTCATCGGCGACAAGCGTGACATGCCTTCCTGGAAGGATTTATCCACTTTCCTCACTAGTAGGATTCATGCGCTGGAAGCCGTGGAACCACTGAATTCAATGATCCGCTGCAGTCGAAATTCCTCCCTTAATCCGTACCGGCGAAGTCTTCGGTCCAACGTTGTCAAAGCAAGAGAGGACATATCAAAGACATGCTTATTATGTGGCGAACCTCATTACATAGGGTATTGTAAAACCTTTAAACAAAAAACCCCCTGCAGCGGAAAGAGGAAGCGATACGTCTCAATCTGTGCAGCAATTGCCTGAAGCACCACTCCTCTGTTCAATGTCCCTCGCCCCATCGTTGCTCCATCTGTAAGAGTCAACACCATACCTTATTACATCACTCCGCCATACCCTCATTCTCCAATCCGCACGTGTTGACTGCCCACTCTGTCATACATTCTCCAAACTTCACCCTATTAGCTACAGCTCTTGTCAAGGTTCAGGGCTCAAATGGAAGGTCGATGGTAGTAAGAACTCTTTTGGATCAGGGGTCCGAGGCCACCTTCATGTCTGAGAACCTGGCTCAACTTCTCCGACTGCCACGTTCCAAGGTCACCGTCCCCATCTCTGGATTGGGAGCCTCCAGTAGCGGGACAGCAAGATCACTGGTTCACGTACAGTTAACGTCAATTTTGAAAGGATACCATACCTCTCTCAAAGCAACAGCTCTGGTGCTTCCTCGTCTCCTCCAAACATTCCGTCCTCGTAGAGTTGATGCTCATCGCCGGAGTCATTTGCGAGCTCTGAATTTTTCTGACTGCCAATTCCAGGAATCCTTGAACATACAACTTGTTATAGGAGCTGATTTGTATGGCTATGCCTTATTAGACGGTTTGGGACCTCCAGGGACTCCAGTAGCACAACAAACCATTTTTGGCTGGGTTCTGTCCGGTACCATCCATGACTCCCAGAATTCGTCGCCTCAGGTTCACAATATGCACTGCTCAGTCGACATTTCTCTTTCAAATGATCTCCGCGTTTCTGGGAAATCGAAGAAATTCCTGCCAAGAAACTTCTCACCCCCGAGGAACAATTCTGCGAAGAACACTTCCAAAATACACACTCCAGAGATGAAACTGGAAAATTTCTTGTCTGTCTTCCAAGACGTTCTGATGTCACCCTTGATGAATCCTATACGCAGGCTTACCGATCCTTCCACCGAAATGAGCTTCAACGTCAACGGAATCAACTCCTGAATTCTGCCTACCAAGCTTTCACGGAGGACTACATCCGGCTAGGTCATATGAAGCCTATTACGAAAGAAGCTCCTTCAGCTGAGACTTTCTATTTGCCTCATCATGCCGTGTGGAACAAGGAAGGCGAAAACTCCAAAATCCGTGTGGTCTTCAATGCGTCTGCTAAATCCACGTCGGGCAATTTGAATGACGCCCTCCTTCCCGTCCGAAACTCCAACAGGACTTGAGTCATATCCTACTACGATGGAGGAAATACTCAGTCGCCTTTTCAGCGGACATCGTAAAAATATTCCGGCAAATTTGGGTGAACCCCAAGGACCAACCTCTCCAGTGCATCTTATGGCGAAACTCCTCCTGCGAAGAGTTACAGGAATTCCAGCTGCAGACCGTTACCTATGGTACAACTTGTGCTCCGTTTCTGGCCATTCGTTGCCTTTTGCAACTGGCTTCAGAAAAGGCATCTCGTTTTCCCAAAGCAACTGACGTCATCCGACAGCAAATGTACGTCGACGATGTACTTGCTGGAGCCGACACCGTGGAAGAAGCACTTGACCTCAAACTCCAACTAGAAGGGCTCCTCATAGCGGGTGGTTTCGAGTTATCCAAATGGTCTTCGAACGTCACAGAACTTGCTCCCAGTTCCGCCTGCAACTATTTTCTGTCGGACGGATTAGTCAAAACCCTCGGCATCCACTGGAATCTTGCGGAAGACATTTTTGGATTTCAGGTCCAACTGGACAATCTTAGCCCCATCACTAAACGGACTATTCTTTCCTGCATCTCCAGACTGTTTGACCCCTTAGGCTGGCTTGCTCCAGTTATGATCGCCGCAAAGTTTTGATTCAAGATTTATGGAGTGTCAAAGTCGGATGGGACGCCCAGCTGCCTCAGAAGCTGGAACAAAACTGGAAAAGTTACTACCTTAGCCTATCGCAGCTCCAGGAGGTACAAATCCCACGCTGGATCCGAATCCAAGCCCAATCTTCTTGTGAGATTCACGGATTTTGTGATGCTTCCTTCCGTGCTTACGCCGCTGCTGCTTACGCCTTCTACAAAATATTTGTGACCCACTTCAACTCTCTTCGCCTCCCTGTGTCCATGCCTGGACGGATTCTCAAGTCGTCCTTCACTGGATTTACGCTGTTCCGGCGAGATGGAAGTGTTTCGTTGCCAACAGGGTTTCGGAGATCCACCAAACACTGCCTCAAACTGTCTGGCACCATGTCAACACCTCGGACAACCCTGCAGATCCAGCCTCCAGAGGAGTTCCAGCAGCTTCCATAAAAGACAACCTTCTTTGGTGGCATGGCCCCTCATTGGTTGTCAAAACCTTCTTCATCATGGCCCTTGTCTATTATTGCACCGTTTTCTCCGGACGCCCTACAGGAGGAAAGTGTTAAGGTGCAGGCCTTTAGCTTAACCACCACCAAACACTGGAATCTTTCGGAGCGTTAATCTAGTCTCACTCGACTCATCCGTGTGACCAGTTGGCTCTTCCGCTTCATTGACAACGCCCGAATTCCAAAGGAGGGTCGTAATCTGGAACACTTTAGGTTCAAGAACTTGAAAGAAGTCGCTGGATCAAGAAAGTCCAGGAGCAGCAGTTCGCTGTAGAGATCGGTTTACTTCGGTCTGGGAAGTCAGTTACAACACGCAGCCCTATTTTTCGACTTTACCCCCTTCTTGATACTAAGGGAATACTACGAGTAGGTAGTCGCCTGGAGAACTCCTCTCTCAGCTACGATGAGAGGCATCCAGTCCTCCTGTCTTCCAAAGCGCATTTTGTGCGACTGTTGGCAGTAGACTGTCATCTACGTACTCTTCACGGCGGACCCCAATTAACGCTCAACCAGTTACACGGCCAATACTGGATTCTTGGCGGCAGGAATCTGATGAGAAAATCATCGGACCTGTAACATTTGTTTCCGCTTCTCCCAAAAGCCTTCAGAAGCTCCATTAATGGGCCAACTTCCCACTGCCCGAGTGACTCCTTCGCGCCCATTCCTTCATTCCGGACTCGATTATGCTGGTCCTATCAAACTTCGTCATTCCAAAAGGGTTACGTAGCATTATTCGTCTGCATGGCCACTAAAGCTGTGCACCTGGAGGCCGTAAGCGAATGCTCAACCGCCGCCTTTCTAACCGCTTTCAAGCGTTTCTGCTCCCGAAGAGGAATTCCTGCCACATTGTCAAGTGACCAAGCCACAACTTTCAAAGGTGCCGATGCGGAGCTTCAAAATCTGCTAGCCCACTCCACAAAGGAACATGCAGAACTAGTCGACTCGCTGACCAAAAATGGCACCCAATGGCGCTTCATCCCCTCGCACAGCCCACATTTCGGCGGACTGTGGGAGTCTGGCGTCAGATCAGTCAAAGGTCATCTCCGGAAAATCATTGGGGACACTATCCTGACCTTTGAAGAACTTACCACCGTTCTGGCGGAGATAGAAGCTTGCCTCAATTCTCGCCCACTCACGCAACTCAGTTCATGCCCTCAACACTTTTCACCTCTAACCCCTAGCCACTTTCTCACAGGCTCTCCCTTGACAGTCATCCCTGAACCATCCTTATCCACTCTGAATGTCAACCGATTGACCAGGTGACAACTTCTCCGCCGAATGTCAGAAGAATTTTGGCATCGATGGTCCAAAGAATACATCCACCAGCTACAGTTAAGACAGAAATGGGCCACTACCACCGTCAACCTCGAGCCAGGCGATATGGTCCTTATTAGGGAAGACAAACTACCTCCATTCCAGTGGCATTTAGGCCGTATTCTCCAGACCCATCCCGGAGACGACGGGGTGGTCCGAGTCGTGACGGTCCGAACAGCCTCCTCAACTTTCAAGCGTCCAGCAACCAAACTCAGCAAGCTCCCTACACAGTAAACCAAGTTGAACAATGAAGTGATTCTTTCGTCACGGATGAGGCGGGCGGAATGTTTAAAACCAACTAAATTAAATTACTAAATGGCTATTCGCGAACTTGAATACGCCCCTGCCGTCAATCAGCTGAGCAGCCGGCCGTCATTGCAGGTCTAGGCCTTATTATTGAGGAAATTTCCGCATTGTATTGTTGTATTGTTGTTTTCTCAGTGTGCAAAAATATAGTGCTAATTTTAACAAGTTTTCTGCCCCTTTTTTTTCTTTCCCTTTATCGTTAACCCTTTCCCATGCACAAGTATATCAACAGAACCTATAAATGTCCACTTAATTAATGACAGACTATGGCTAAAAATTACACATATGATATCCAATATTTTTCATTTTCATTAATTCACTTTGATGGTGGCTTTTAATCACTTTAGTGATTATACAAACACAACTAAAATCCATAAAAGTCCACCCAAACCACTTCTAGCTAAAATAAATGAGATAAATTAATATTCCTCTTTTAAATGTAACAAAACCATTATTTAAACCAGTGATTCTCAACCTGGGCGATATCGCCCCCCAAGGGGCGATCGAAAACTTACAGTGGGCGATAATTTGGCTATACGCTTTTGGGGGGCGATGGTCATTTTGCGTGGGCAAAATCATTTTGAATACCCGATTTAATAAGTGCTGATCCTACTAATGCTCCTTCGCACATTCAAGAAATATTAATAGATTTGCAGGCAAATGTAGAAGCGAAACATTCATTTGAACATAGTACTTTAGAAGAATTTTGGATAAAAATTAGCAGTACTAACACATTTCAGAGACTATGGATAGAAATAATACTATTAATCATGGCATTTCCAACGTTATACCTAGTGGAAAGGGGTTTTAGTGCGGTTTCTCAAATGCTGACTAAGCAAAGAAATCGCCTCAACATTTGCCAACAAGGGGATTTACAATTATATCTGTCAAAATTAGAACCCAATATTATTAAACTTTGTCAAGATCACCACCCTCAAGGTTCTAATTAAAATTTCATTTAGTTTATTATTTCTTTGTTATGTTAAAATTAAAACACATTACTTCATGTATCTTAGTTCTTTTGTAAATTAAATTAAATTTCTAACTAATAAATGTTATTCTACTATTGTTCCTTTCAAAATTCTTTGGATATATCTTACTAACGCCTAATCTAAGCCAAATTTACCTTATAATAGGGATTATCGTACAATTTTTATCTGTTAAAATTTATAGGGGGGGCGAATTAAGAAGCGGGTCTTACAAAGGGGGCGTTTGGTCCAAAAAGGGTTGAGAAACACTGATTTAAACCATTATTTAAAAAAAAAGAATAAACCTAAGAAAATAAACAATGATTCTTTAAAGTAATTAAATTTTACTTACACCATCTAATAAAACAGTTGGTACAAAGGACAATTTAGGACTTAAGGCATCAGTAAATAGCCCAAATTCTTTTAAAAGAATATTTCCTCTTTCAGAAACGCTACACTCTAATATTGACTTCCAGTCAATGACCAGTTCCTTTGCACATTTCTCTCCAATCAGCTCAGGTATCATATTATCCGAGATCATGCAAGAGATAAATTTTAGCAATAAACTAGAATCTGAAATTTTTGTTATAGCACATGCATGAATTTTGTTTGCTAAGCATTCTATTGGGCCATGCTGACAAGAAAATAAAAGACTTCCATTATTTGCTCGGTCAGTCTGAAAAATTCAGTTCAATTTTATTTGAATGCACGAATTTTACAGATAAAGTTTACAAATGTATATTTTATGCCTCATCAGGCACGCAGAATGGCTTTATTTACCTTAGCTTTGCCATAAGGTACCAGAGATATATTAATAAGTCTGGGCGCCTTAAGAACAGCTGGAAGAAGTTGTTTAATAAAGAAGTTTTTCGAGTCTGGACACAAAGCTTCATAAAAAACCGTCACAAAAACAGGTGTACCGCCGCTTGATGATGCAAGGCCCTTATCAATATTATTCTTCTGTATCGAAACCACAAAATCAAAAAGAAAGCATTTAAGTTATACCAAAACTTAGTTGTCAACCAAAGGACAGCGAAAAAATTATTTACCTTTAGAGTTTGTAACCACGGAAGATATGTTATGGCTTGCCAAATTACAATAAGAGCTATTATGAACAGTAGTATTCTAAATCGGTAATTTTTTGAAGCATTCATAACGCACTATTCTCCCAATTAGGAAATATAATAAATATAATAAAAGATAAACCGAAGAATCATTTTATTTGTGACCCGTCATCAAAGAATGTTTTTCTAGTACCACGACTTTTAAATGCATAATTTTGATTAACGGTTTTATATTATTTGGAAGGTTTTAATGGTTTTACAATGAGCAGCCCTAAAGTAAACGAAACAAATAAAAATGTAAGTTAAGTTTTGTATGTACTAGAAAATATTTGACTTCTATAAATTATGACTTTAGTGCGTACATTTTTTCCTTTTGACTCTAATATTGTTTATGATTGATTGCGCCTCGCCCCATGTTTTTAATTTTTGTTCTAAATATTAAACAAATTAGTGCCTTCCTCACAACTTTCCTGTCATAGATTACAGAAAAAATTGTGATGTACTTTCTCCAGCAATTTCTAATTTTTTTCTAGCTTAACTCTAGAAATCATTTAATATATATTCCTTAAATATTTTAATTAAGAAATAATTTTCATTTTCTCTTCAGCCTCCTGAGATCAGTGATTTTCAAATAATAAAACCAATAAGTCGTGGAGCATTTGGAAAGGTGTTTTTAGGCTATAAGAAAACCAATCCAGAACAAATATATGCAATAAAAGTGATGAAAAAATCAGAAATGGTAAACAAAAATATGGTTGGTCAAGTAAATAATGAAAGGAATGCTTTAGCCTTATTAAGAAGTCCATTCTGTGTTCAATTATTTTATTCCTTACAATCGATCCATTCAGTCTATCTAGTGATGGAGTATATGGTTGGTGGAGATTTAAAGTCATTATTAAGTGTTTATGGATATTTTGATGAACAAATGGCAGTGTTCTATACAGCAGAAATCACATTGGCATTACAATATCTGCACAATCATGGAATCATTCATAGAGATTTAAAACCTGACAACATGTTACTATCTTCAAAGGGCCATGTTAAGCTGACAGATTTTGGATTAAGTAGAATACGAATGCAAAGAGATATTGAAATATCTGACTTAGTAAATTGCACACCACATGTTGGAAATTGTACAAGAACACCAGGGCAACTTTTGTCTCTTACTTCTCACCTTTCTTTTGTAAGTATTATTAATTTTTTTTTCCATTTAATATAAACAATTAATGAATTAAGCTTGTATTGTTGATAATATGAGTATATTGTTTTAACTATTAATCTAGGCCAAAACATCTATTTTAAGGATACCAGCAGTGGATGTTTGTACCAAAAGTAACCAAAAGTTTAAACAGAAGGAAGAGACAGCTTTTATCATTACAATAATTTGGCATGGTGCAGTAGTAAAAACAATACCAACATTACTGATAATAGCAATAAAAATGTCAAAACTCCTAAAACTATATTCATACTTAAATTATAAGTAATTTTTTTTTTGAAGTAGCCCCAAAAATTTTGGTGATAAAACCATTTTCCAACAAATTTGATAAAGTGACAAATATTTTTAGATTTGTTTCTCTTTTTCTTAAAGGGATCCTGTAATGCTTCTTCTCCTGGCAGCTCTTCAACATCTATTAGTAGTACACCTGTAACAGGTGCAAGTAGAGACTTATCATCAGTTTTAAGGGACAGAGCCAGTGAGTTTTCAGGTTTCATACAAACATAGCTCCTGACTTCAAACTGAACAACAAGGGCAGTTTGAGCTCTTCTAGTTCTATAGCTGTCATTGTACATTAATAAAGTTAAATGAATTAATGGATCTTGATGACCAGGGAAGCTGATGGATGTTTAATCTAATTAAAATAAAATTGGAATTATTAATTATTCATTGCATTGAAATTTCAGATATCAAAAATGTTTCAACAAAGTCTGTGAAAGGTTACAACTCATCAAAAAAAAAAGATAATTCCAATGGGTCTTTAAAGAATCATTTGATTTCAGTACAAAGATTTAAAGTGACTGTTTGGAGTAATGATCTGAATAACAGTCATTTATCAGGCATTGTGCCTTTTCAGACAGCAGAAAACAGTTTTTACAGGTTTGTATTTGTAGTTGGAGTTATAATATGAAAAAAGATTTTGTTTTTGCAAAATTTTATAGCTTTTTAAGTTTAATGCTTACCATTTCAGTTATATTATAAAAAATTTACCTTTTAGTATTCTGGCGCTTTGGTGACAAAAAACTTATTAGTTCTAAGTCCCTTTTCAATATTTTCTCCCAATATTCATTGGGACCACATCAAATATTGTGAATGATAATTTGAAAAAATAAATGTTTAGGTCAAACGAAGAAAGTGAAGGGTCAGGTTCATACCATACTTGTGAAAGCCACTGTGAAAATTCAGTTGATGGAAGAGAAAATGAGTGCACTTTCAAAACAACTTGTCTCAGTAACTGTCAAATGACTTCGCCATTGAGCAGGTGAGCATTTTAAAATTCATATGTGTGTATATGTAATTCGAGAATAGTATAATACTATTATGATATGTATAAAAAGAATTTTCCCACACCTTATTCTTACCGTTTTTTACCTATATATGGTATCCATGTCTAACAAATTAACAAAAGGACAACAAATATTTTGTTTAAGGTCGGGATCAAAGTTTCATAAAAGACCTGATTTAATTCGATCATTAAAAAGAAAACGAAGTCTAATGGAAATTTTAACTCCTACGTCGCCAGAAAACTTAGAAAATTACACCAAACTAAAACGGTATGACATCGAAGTCCAGGAGCAAAATGCGCCCACCGGGTTGACACAAGAAATCAACTTATTAGAACTTAATTCGCCCAAGCCCATCAGTCCCGAGACCACCACAGGTGGAAATAGCCCTCTGAGAGGTGTTCTTAAAACAAGGTTGGTTTTCTATTTTTTTCTTTTACTCAAAACTTTTTGTATGTCGTCACCTCCTTAATGAAACTACAAAATGTCAAATTTCTGAATCGTGAGCTAACCTTCCTCCGAGGTAAATGTTTTGGCCCGGGAATAGAAAGTAAGAAAATATAAACAATGAACTTAAAGGAAAATAATAATGAATTTAAAACAGCACTAACTACAACTGTTGTTTTCTTTTATTTATTTATTTTTTAGATCTCAATCTTTAGAAAATGTTAATCAGGGTGTGTTATTTTCCACCCCAGTTTCAACTGGAAGGTTAAAAAAGGAAGATTCACAAAAAATTAAATCAACTAGATTCACATTACCAGAAGTTTCCGAAAATAAATGTAAATTTAACATACATATGGTAAGAATTTCCGGCCTTTAAGACCACTTTGACATGAAATTAAAATTATGTTTAATCATCAAGTTTAATCGTATTAAGTTTCTAGTTGTTAAAAAAATTATGGAAACACTTTTACCTCGTCAAAATAAACATTTTCTCTAGGCCATCACTCGAATACAATATCGGTAAAGCCAACTTACATAGTTCCCACCTATATCGTCCACACGTTTTGTTAACATATTGTCATATTGCTTCAAAATTTTGATGCAACCCTAGGAAAGTTGGCATCGAGAGCAAGAATCGAAAATCAATTTTAATTACTTTCTTAAATTTATTTCTGAAGAGCGTGATTTTTTTTCTATGACATATGTTTTCGCATCATTGGTAGGAGATGTGTTCACCATTATTGGGGTGGCTTCATATTTGGAAAATTAGTAACATGTATCGGTCTTACAAATACTCAGTAGTCATTTATCTTTTAACGAGTTTGTTAGTCAGTTAAAACAAAACTTGTTTTTCCTCTTAAGGATGAACCACCCGTTAGTCCTATTTCAACGCCTTTGACACACACTCATGCCT
>JADMLL010000001.1:22380308-22406796 GCA_016920875.1 Columbicola columbae
GGTGCCGTGGAACAGTTTGAAGTACCTGATCGGAGAAGTGATGTACGGCGGAAGAGTCATCGATAATTTCGATCGAAGAATAGTGAAGACCTATATGAATGAATATATGGGCGATTTCTTTTGACACATTTCAGCCTTTTACTTTTTACAAAGACCCAACAGTTCAGTACAAAATACCCCCGACGGCGAAAAGGACGATTATATAGCTTTTATAGATCTTCTCCCTTTGGTGAATAGTCCCGACGTATTTGGACTTCATCCCAACGCTGAAATCGGATATTATACGAACGCAGCAAAGGATATGTGGATGTATCTCATCGAGTTACAACCCCAAACCGGTGCAGTTGAAGGAGGAATTAGCAGAGAAGAGTTCATTGATAACGTGTGCAATGATATTTTTCAAAAATTCCCATTACATCTTATAAAAATAAGAAAGCAATTTGAAATGGCGTTGACTCCAACCATTATCGTTCTACTCCAGGAATTAGAAAGATTCAATAAGTTACTGGAAACGATGAGTCGAACGTTAAACCAGCTAAGAAAAGCTCTTGCTGGAGAAATAGGAATGGACTCGGTTTTAGATAATGCGATTTCCTTTTCAACGGTCAGTTACCCAACGCCTGGAGGAAGTTAATTCCTGCGACGAGGAAAAACCTGGGAGGTTGGATGGAGCATTACCTCAGAAGAATTGCTCAGTACACAGCCTGGGCTCAGCAGGGGGATCCTATAGTCATGTGGCTGTCCGGTCTTCACATACCAGAGTCCTACTTGACAGCCTTAGTGCAGATGGCATGTAGGAAAATGGGTGGCCTTTGGACAGGTCCACGTTATATACAGCAGTGACCAAGTATAGGAATCATGACGAGGTCGAAGACAGACCGGATCAGGGTTGTTATATAGAAGGTTTATATTTAGAAGGGCCATCTGGAGAATGGAACCTTACAACGTTCTCTACCGAAGGTATTGGTAGAACTACCGGTTTTGAAAGTCATCCCCATTGAAAGACATCGACAAAAACTACAAAATACTTTGAGGACACCCGTGTATACCACGTCATTAAGAAGAAACGCGATGGGTGTCGGCTTAGTTTTTGAAGCGGATTTGACCACTTATAAGCATTCTAGTCATTGGATTTTGCAGGGTGTCTGTCTAATTTTGAACACCGACTAATTATACTTCTTCCTTTCTTCTGTGATGTTTACTGCAACTCTCGCTTCAGTTTCAATTTATCATTATTATTATTATTATTAACTACTTGAATAGTAGGCGAATTTCTTAGGAGAAATGGATAATAATCCTATAGTCCTATGCGTTCGGTGCCTATAATATGTAATTCTTTATTACTATGTACAATAAATGTATAAATTAAAATACTATGAAACAGTAATTCTAAAAATATTGTCAAACCAGTTGAGTATTTTTTTCATTTTTTTTTACTTTTGATTATTTTGAAATTTTTTTATATATGTTTACTTAAACGTTAAGGGATCGTGACGCGAGCCCGGGTTGTGCTTATGCTTCAAAATAGTAATTGAAACTCTGGTGATATTCATAATCACCTTTTTCTAACTGTTATCATGTTCGTATCAATAGAAATGCCAATTAACTTTAATAGGTGATCAATGTTTCAAAAGAGTTTGCGCTCGTGTTTCATGGGAGACAAAAAACGCGCATGAAATAAGGTCTTTCTTTTATCAGTACCAATTTTATCAGCTACAAATGCCTACACAGTATAATTAGAGGTAAATTAAAATAATTTTCTTCAGTTTTCCCCAGTTTCAACTATTTCTTGAGCACATTAAGAATTAATCTTAATATTGTTTTTGTGTTAGCAATTACCGTGTCAAATTTTTCGTTTAACTACTAAACTTCCTACGAACCATGATAATGCTCCATGGTTTGGGAAAAGAATCTGGGAACCGCCAGATTCATCCTCATATAATCCTCTCGTCTGAGGCTCATAGGACAGCATCATTCCTTCTTGAAAAACCACAAGACCTACTTAAACTGCAGAAATCTTCGTTACAGATGATTATCATTAAAAATCAAGGACTTCCAACTGGAACGATCTTCCGCTATTGAAGTCAGAGAACCCGGGGTTATCAGGCGGATTCGACCAAGGCCTTCACCCCCCTGAGCCACCCCTGCCGCGGACGGCCACGGGGCCGCTTTCCTCCCAGGCACTCCGACAGGACCCGACGAACCAGACGTTCTGGGAGGAGCCTCTGCACGTGCCCAAACCATTGGAGGATGGATCTCTCGATCCGGAGAAGAAGCGGCTCGACCTGAAGCCCCTCGCGAATGGCTGTGTTGCGACACCTATCCAGCCTCGACACACCAGCCACCGCTCGGAGATACCTCATTTCGGCCGCTTGTACCCGGTATCTGATCCTTTCGCTCATCACCCACACCTCATGACCATAAGTGAGGACAGGAACATACACGGAGCGGAAGTTGCTGAGCTTTGCTTGGCTGCTCAGCCCAGTCCTCCGCACTACGGACCGCCCAACTGTTGCATCACTGCGCCAGCCTGAGCGATCCGCGCGATCTCTACGTCTGTCCTGCCATCACTTGAGAACCAGACCCCAAGGTACTTGAACTTTTCCACCTGCCCCAGCGCAGCTCCGCGCAGGCGGATGTCGTACTTAACAAGCTCCCCTCGAGATCACCATCACCTCCGACTTAGTCACGCTGATCTTCATCCCGGCCTCGACACATGCGGCGTCGAAACCATCAAGTGCCCGCTGGAGTTCAGACTGGGTGGATCCCAGAAGGATAAGGTCATTCGCATAAGCAAGGTGCCCCACCTTCAGGTCCCCATATCTGAAACTCTCACTTCCTCGGCTGCACTGTAGCATCCAATCCATATAAATTATGAAAAGAGAGGCGACAGCATGCATCCTTGGCGGAGTCCAACGGACACGTCGAAAGGCTCCGACGTGACGCCATTTATCCTAACGCAGCTCCTGCATCCCCCGTACAATGAAAAAATTTTATCATGAAGTTAAAATCTTCAAAACTTGATAATATAGAAATTAATAATAGATGTGTCTGAAATGTACTTCTCGATAAAATGTAGAGACAAGAGAAAGGGTAACTATTATTTTCCTAGTTCTTTAATTTTATCTTTACGATAAATTTATTTTGAAAAATAATCTTTTACAAAGGCTATGGGAAAATTAAGAAAAAAACTATACAACGAAAATGCAGGTTTTCAAAAAATGGGACTGATGGGAAAATGAACGACTAAAATTTACATTAAACTTTACTTTGTCTTTGAAAAGTTTACAATATGTGATAAATTTTATACAAAAATATTACGTATTAAATTATATTTGACTTTTTAGAATTAAAAAGGTTGAAGTCATGTTAAAAAGTAGTAAGTAAATAAGAAACTAGAATAAACTATTCTAGATAGAATAAATTATCACCTTCATCTAGAAATAACAAAAGAAAATAAAAGCTGACAAAAAGATAATGACGGAAGTTGTTGACAAATCATTATCAGAAATTCGAATATTTCAACTAAATGAGATGCTCTAGTCATTTTTACATGATTTTTAAGACTTTATAAACCAAATTACAAAAGTGTTACTGTGACATTTTATTTGAAAATCCGAAAGTCGACCATTTGATTTGTTCCAACTTTCTGTTTGTGGAATATGTATACAGCATTAGGAAAAGCTCTGCACTGGCATCGAAAACAATGCCAAGGACTTTGATGTGAAAAAAGTGGAAGAGAACGTTTTGCACATTCCTGTCTTAATATGTGATGTTGTAGGAATTTTTATCAAGATATAAATCAATTTCCATTGTTTGCCAGATTCACATTTGAACAAAGTCAAATTAAAGGAAATTTAATTTTTTTTAAACACAAACTGAAAAATAAAATTTAACCAGGTTAATTTTTTTTATAACCAAAATGTATTTTACTCACAGTAGCCTTATTTTACATGAATTTAACTAATTTAATATTTATATGTTTAAATTATTTGTAAAATAAATTTTATTGATTCGCTTTTCGTAATCTTGAGTGATCGAAGCCCCTAAATAAATAACCTAGCTTACAGCTGAGAGCCCTTCCGTACTCTGTAAGGATGATAAACGTGATTACTGCGTCACTTTTCTAACACAGCATGAAGGAAAAATTAGGGAAAACTACCCCAGGAGATAACCAATCCCAGGCGGCACAAAAAAGCGACCTTCAACGCTAACTCTCTCCGCCAAGAACATAACTAGAAAATGAGAGACCGATAACATAACACCAGGGAAATAATTGAAACTAACGTGGTCCGAAGATAGCCTGATCGAAAAAAAAAAATTGTCTTTTCGGCTTATCAAGCATTATAGCAGTTTTGAACACTCAACAGAAAGATAACTTGACAAAATTTTGCTAAGTACTTCGGGGTTTTTAAACGTCCTTGTCATAAACCTGTAAATGTGAGTTTGTTTCAATGAGGTCTTCTTTCTTTCCTCAGTATTCCTTGCAGTTATCTTTTATTTTCCGATTGCCTTTTACGTCATTTGTTTTTTGGCCGCCTCTCATTCTGTGTATGGGGCTTACAGCTGCATTAGCACAGCCCATACTCTGTATTTTCCTTTTTCTTTAGAGGTTCGTCCATTAGTCCGTAATAGGGGTTCACAAACACTTTTTCTCTCACTTTGCTTTAGAATTTCTGTATACTTTTCTCCGCTTATGTCTTTTCCCATTATTTTGATTGTTTGTGGACTTCTCTTGAATTTAATATCTTCTTCCCTTATTCTTATACTTTCTTTTAGCGTTTTTTGTTTATCTTTTTTATTGGTGCGGTTCAGTCTCTCGTTATCAGTTATCGTATTTTAGCTTTAGTTTAACGTTATCATCATTTTTTCTGCGGTCCTTCATAATTTTACCAATTTTTTTCGAACTCTTCTAAACATCTCAACAGTTTCTTATCTTTGCTTGTAGTTAGTTTTAAATAGTTTTATATTTTTGTATTCGATAACTGGCCTTACTACATGCTTTTGTCCATCCTAAGTCTTTTTCTTTGGCAGATAAATTGAACAATCTTTAATTATAAATCTTTAATAATACTTTGTTTTGCTCCTTTGACAAGCGTGTCTGCTCAACACACCATGGGTAGCTCTGTTACTCATGTAAAACCTTTTTTTTTATTAGTTCTACTAGTTTTCTTTAATATTTGTATAAATATGTTTTCTCGATTCAGTTTTTGAACTATTTTTCCTGTTATCGTTTCCTCAGCCTCTCCTTTCCAACCATCATTAGGGCATAAGAGCATTCCTGGCTAGCTATCTCTTACTTCGTCTATGCTTGTAATGCCACGATGTTTTTCTCTTTCTTCTCTCTAAATACTATTATCTTTGTTTTTATTTTAAATTTCAAGCAGTATTGTAAATGATTTCAATTTTGGATTCTCTTGTTTTAGTATGGGAACTTGATGAGATGCGTTTAATTAAATTTATATCCTTAACCCAGTGAAGAGTTTTTAAATAAATGGGAAAGCTATGATTGAGCGCTTTTGAATAGCCGTTATATTAGGACATTCAATATCATTATTACTACCATTGTAATAGAGGCATTTTCTTTTGTTTAAGGACCTTTAACTTGGGCGTCAAAATTTCCTTCAGCGGCAGGAAGCAAACAGTCTCCTGTAAACATAGACACAAACAAAGTTATTATGCTGAGGCGAAAGCCCTGGTCTTAAGATATCGGCCCGATAAAACCCTTAGCCTTGTCAACTCCGGATACGGATGGAAAGTGCAGGTGAACGGTGAAGAATCAGGTGAGCGCATTACAGTAGTAGCAACCTTGAAATTCGAACAGAACCTTGTTCTTGGGTTTTTCTTTACTATTTTGAAAGAGGCCTTGACTGATTTTTTTTTATCAATAACGAGAATTTAAAGTTTGTTTTTCCGTTTTATCTACGGTTTTATTTCTGTTTATTTTAGCCTGAAGGTGCGTACGTAAATGACAATTTTTAAACATGAAAATTATCCTTTTCATGAAATATTTAATATTTTAGTTTACGTATAACTTTCAGCCCATTTTTGTCAAAACAAAGGAAGTTTACTTCAACTTTACTTAACATTTTCCAAAGTTACATTCGTGCATTATATTTTTTGTTGTTCGCATCTCACAAGATCCCACATTTTAAAACACACTGTCTTCTTAAACTTAGAAAGAACTTCTGAATAATACCAGTTGAGAGGCGAGAACCAAGGCCAAGAGAAAATGAAAAACATTTTCAGTAAATACTTAGGTTGAACTCAAGTTTGAAGTTTACGACCTTGAATTCAAATTGAATGATTAACATTTTTTATTTTCCTTTAGAGTTGAGCGGCGTCCTTTGGAAGGAATTTACAATTGGAACAGTTTCATTGTCACTGGGGATGCAACAACGATAAAGGCTCACACTGTAGACGGACAGTCTTTTGCTGGAGAAGTAAGCACAAGAACGCACCTCCTATAATAGACTGGACTGATTTTTTTCTTCAATTTCTTCGTGGCAAAACCACAATTTAGAAACTAATTTAGACTCAAGATTCTAGTTAAAATCAGAGTTACTGCAGTTAAAAAGAAGAACAAGACAAATGAAAGAACTTGACCTGATTATTATGAAAAGAAAACCACTTGAAATTACATTTCCAAAAAGAGGACTAGGGCTGGAGCTTTTTCTTCCGAAAAAGACCAAATCCTTAGATTCGAGGAAATTAAATTATATTTACTTTCAGCTTCATATGGTCCATTGGAACTCCTCCAAGTATTCCTCATTCGCAGAAGCGGCAAACCATTCAGATGGACTCGCTGTCTTGGCAATTTTCTCAAGGTAAACTAAAAATCACAAATACTGATAGTTGTACGTTGAAATTATTCACATATTAATTTACGGTATTTTTAGGCTGATAAAACGAAAAATCGTTGAAAAAGTTTCCAAACCTGAATCGTCTTATATAAAAATAAAGAAAAAGAAAATTTAACTCCCATACTGCTATTTAAAGATTGAGACATTAAGTCATTTTGGTGTCGACTGAAGAGGGCATACAGACTAATGTTGTGGCCCGGCAGCGGTTAGAGGAGAACAAGAGAAAAAAGAGAAATAGAAGAGGGAAGATTAAAAAAAAAGACAGAGAAAAAGAGGAAAAGCAGAAAGAAAATAGTTCAGAAGTGACCAAGGAAAGCGTACTGTAGAGTCAAACGGTTTGTCTTTCGTAAAGAGAGGTAGTCATAACATTAGAATGGTCAGTCACCTGAAGTATTTGGTGGCAAATTTGCCGATATCCTTCTTTACGGGTTTGTACCTCCACATGTGGGGAGAGTTTAGTGTGAATATAAATTTTGTATCCCTTCGATTGGAAAGCTATTAAGAACGACTTTCTTCATGGTTCCTTTGGATTTTCTTCATCTTGCGACCGCCATCCAGCACTCCGACGCTTTGTATTCTGGTTCGTATTAAAACAGTACGTTCCATCACCAGATACAGTACTTTTTAAGATGTTTTCAAAATGTCGGGCGCATTTTACGATGTGTGTGCAATTGAAGACAATCCTTCAACTTTTGAATCATCACTCATCATTCACTTGATGCGGAGCAAGTTTTGAAATTTTTTCCCTGAGATCAAGTGTTCTCGTTAAAGTATGATGAGTTGTTGTTTTTGGCATGTCGAGCTCCATTCCCACTAGTCTTACCAAGTTTTCATGAAAATCCTTACCTTGTAGACGTACTGATTCTCGATAATCAAATCAGATAAATGACCTGTATGTTTTAATCAGGCAAATCCTGCGTACTCGAATGACTTCCTGCAATGACTCAAATACATTTATTTTGCAACTATCACTATGAGCTTTTTCCAGCAATTCGAATGCTTATCCAGCATTTTTACCACTCTAAAAACAAAATTTGATCGATTCGCAAAAAACCGCTGTCACTAAATGCTTTGTATTTCGGCTTTCACTGACCGGAATGCCACAGAGAGCTAAAGAAACTTCTCATAAACTTTTCATACCACTAAATCATTCATCATTCGACACATGGCGTCAACGGCTCATGGCACAGATAATTATTCCTGTTCATTCTGGGAGATGGAATGTATTAATTAGAGTACCTTCTCTTTATATTACAAAATATACAGGACCTGTACCGAACTCATGACTATAATAGTTCTGTGAATTAAGAAGTAGAGAAGCCGGAATCCTTCCTTTTTTTCCCTTTCCCAATTTCGAATTCGAATTAACTCTTTGTGGTCAGCAGATGTCGCGTGTGGGAGTACCAGTAAGTCGGAGCTAATCTATTGTTTCGAATTCGTAGAGGATTTAAAGTCAATATATTGGTATTAAAACATACAGAATTTGTTGAAACTGAGTTGTTATACTTAGTACTACTTGTTGGAGAGAAAAACCGCGATGGTTCAGAGGTTTTGGTCTTACCTTTTGTTGTGACGCTCCTGATGTTCCGGGCCCGGAATTGCTGATTGCTGCTGAATGGAGCTCCAACGTTGAAATTATCCACACTAATTTAATTAAGAGTACGAGCATTAACACTACAATCGTTCTAATAAATTCCCGAAATGCGGAAAGGTTAAAAGATAAGTCCGTGAAAACCATACGAAAATGAGTAAACCGAAACGAACGAAGAAAACCAAAAGTGGCTTATTACAGAGAAAAACCTAAAAACTCTACTGAGAAACACACTTAAATGAGAAAAAACCTTATTTATTATATGCGTTAAACGCGCGAGACAAACCTTAAATATCCTAACCACTGAAAATTTGAGTCAACCTGCAAGTTTTTTGGTTACCCCTGCAACCGTGGAGAAACGGTTGCAGGGGTAACCAAACTAAATATCTCTAACACTACTTATCTATGTAAGAATAAAAAATATAAAATTTTATCGTGAAAAGAAAGGCCATAAATAACGAGTTCAATGAAATTTCAACGTATTTTTCAAGGCTGGCACAGAACACGAAGAATTGGGAAAAGTAGCCATTTTGCTACCTAAAATTTCCTTCAAGGGTGACTACATTACATTTCCGGGTGAAATCGATCCAGGAAATTAATTCCCAAAGACAAAAGTTACTGGACATATCAAGGTTCACTGACGACTCCTCCGTGCACAGAAAGTGTTACCTGGATTATTTTAAAGAATCGAAGTATCCGAAAAACAGGTGAGCAACAACAACTGCTAAATTATAATACGTACACCAGAATAAATAGAAAAGAAATTTAAAAAACATAGAATTTAGTAAAAATATCCCTCAAAAAAGTTTAATGTTAGTCATTTAACATCACTGTGTGTCACTAATTTTTTAAACGACAGCTCACCACTTTAAGTTGTTTTTATTGACTAAGCCACCAAACAATGCGAGAAAGACAAAATTCGTTTATCAAGAAATTTCAACCCAAGGTTTAAATGGCTTACAAATCTGTTTGATGACCAGAAAAAAAACCAGTGACAACTCATCACATACTACATATTCAGTAAGCAGCCAAACAAGGTCTATACAGATATTCAGTTGCCCATGTGTATACAGCATTCATGCGCCCATAATTAAGAAAGTGATCAAAGTCAAAAATGAACCTTCAGATAGTGGTTGTAATTTCAACGTTATACGGAATTTATTTAGTGTTTCAAATGTAATTTTTTTCTTAAATCCCGCTTTTCACCCCTTTTTTGGGTTTAACAGGATGAGGAAGGAGGATTCGAACTCATGATCATTGCGTCCAAATTAGGAACTTTAACCACTACACTATTCTTCCCAATGTTTCAAATGCCATTAAATATCCTGAAACAACAAATGTATGACTTATACTATTTTCGTAATTATGGGTACATATATTTGACGTTACTTGCACTAAGAAATTTAACAGCTTTTTCACTATTGGTGTTCTAAAATAAAATAAATAATAGTGGTGAGATTCAATTCGACGGCAAATCGATAAAAATAAAAATAAAAGTAAAGCTTACCTTATTGCGTTCAATTTTTTGCTTACTGGCGGAAAGGAAAATTATACGACATAAAACATTAAAGACAAACTGAAAAGGCGTGCTTCACCGTAAGAATCTAAAACGAATCTCTCATTCAAAACGAAAAAACCTATGAATTACAGCGTTCGGGTGGAGCATGTTGAGACCCGCAATTGTCCTTGCTCGTCCCAACAAAATAGTGAATAACTTCTCAAAAGTCCCCAGTCCAAAAAATAGCATTGGAATTTGGTGATATTTACATAATACTTAATTAATAATATAATTGTTATTCTAGTCTAGAAAATACAAGCTCAGCCGGAAATTTCTGTCACATTCAGTTTCAACATGTTTGTGTAGATTAGTTTGATACGCAAATTATTTTTCTCCGATCACTAATTTAACAGATACTGACTATGAAATGAATTTGAACGGAGATTTCTTTTAATATTAGGTGATAAACGATGCGATGCCCTGCAAATAAAGTTGATTTAGGCCACCGTATTTTGTGCGGATTTCATCAAGAAATACTCTTTAGAAGTAAAGTGTTTGGTCAAAGTATTTTCTGATAAAATATGCTGAAGATGGTTCGAAAATTTCCGAATAGATGATTTTGATCTTTCTGTAAGCCATGCTTTGGGCGACAGTCTTTATTAAAACAAATAAAAAATAATTATAAATAATGGAAATTACAGGATTTTATAAAGTTTAAAAAAAGATCTTTTATAAAAGAAAGTTTTAAAAGATCTTAAAATTTATTTATTTCGAAAATAGACTCATTTCCGTTAGAGCTAATAGCTTAAGGCCCGATTTCATACCATCATTTAATCGATAAATTATAATATTTAATTATAATTTATTTTTATGTATTGAATAAAAATTTGTAACCCCATCACTTACAATAATGTATTACGTTTAGGCTAGGTATAGCAACGTTTAATCAAGAATATTTTTTCTTTTAGCTGAGTTTGTTCCGAAATATGAGGTGTCACAAGAAAGATGACAATTTAACAACTTCCGAAGGCCTCATTGTTAACAATTTTAGGCCTCCGTTGCCATTAGGAAATCGAGAGCTTCGTGAGTGTGGTTCAATTTAAAGCTGAAAGAGAAGTAGAAGCCCAAAAAAGCCATTACTGAGCTATAACTAGATGGATTGATAAAACTGCAATTCCTCTTAGTGTATTTATATTATTTATTTTAAACATTATTGGGTGATGTTACTTTTCCTGTTTATTACATAGACTTTTGCTTTACATTTATGAATCAGTGTTCTTACATACTATTGCGTTTATTAATTCTTGTCCTATATATGAAAATAGCGAAGGGCAATCTTTTACAACTATCACTGTTATACTTAAAAAGATTTGGGTCGTCTTAGGTAACACAAATTTAGATGTGTAAACACTGGTCGTAGAAGTTAAATAAATCAGTTCCTTTCAGGTTTAGGTTACTTTGTAACTTGCTTGGATAAATTGGGCTACTTTCCATACCTTCATAAGCATATTCATTTCTTACAAAAGAAAGATTGAATGTTTCCAAACAAATAAGTACGATGTCATTTGTAATTGTAATTTACAATGAGGAAACACATTCTTCTGGTAATTTGGTAAACATCAAACAAACTTGTTTGAAAAAGTTTTTCAAAATTGCAGCTTGGTTTTTGTGCTTCTGAAACAAAGAAGGAAAAATGATTCAACATTTTTTTAGAACAAATACAAGAATTTTCAAAATTGTAAAAGCAACACAAATTTTTTCAGTAAGTTTATCATAATTATCTGAAGAAAATAACAGTGTCTTCTCCTGGTTTCATAACATATTAGTTTACTGAGCAACTGAAAGTAAACCCGGCTGACCATTAAAAATATTCCATTACTGGTGGTTCTGCAAAACCCAGTTATAGAAACTGTCCAAAACAGAACAAGAGATGGTGACCAAGAGAACAGGAAGTTGACACAAGAAATCCTATACTATTATATTAACTTTGCTGGATTTTCAGAGTATCTGGCACATCTAAATAGATAAGAGAGGCCAAGATGGTTTTGAGATTTTTATATGGACAGAATAAAGATACTTGAACCAATTTGTTTCTGTAAATTCTTAGTCATTCACACCAAGAACAGAAGAGAGGACTCATTGAGGTGGGTTGCTAGGTTGAGGTTTCTATGGATGTTTTGAGTTATCAGTGAATTCCAACATTTTTTAAACAAACCTACAATTTCTTTTTGTCTTGCCAAGAATACCCTGAAGGATAAATATTTTCTTAAATATTAATTTTAGTGTGGTTGTACAGTGTAACAACATCAAACAAGTTGTTTAAAACCAACTAAATTAAATTACTAAATGGCTATTCGCGAACTTGAATACGCCCCTGCCGTCAATCAGCTGAGCAGCCGGCCGTCATTGCAGGTCTAGGCCTTATTATTGAGGAAATTTCCGCATTGTATTGTTGTATTGTTGTTTTCTCAGTGTGCAAAAATATAGTGCTAATTTTAACAAGTTTTCTGCCCCCTTTTTTTTCTTTCCTTTATCGTTAACCCTTTCCCATACATTTTTGGTCCTTCGAGCCAGATCCTTTCCCCGGTGAACCCTACTTTCCTACCGGAATCTTTCCCCGTCGTACTCTTTCCTATCATTCCTTTCACATTTTCTTTCCTTTTCCCCGGCATTCTTTCCCCGATACTCTTTTCCTTTTCCTTTATTCCTCATAATATACCTGTTGATCTCACTGGTGATTATCTGCTACGGACACGGACTTCTTTCGGACTACTTCGGATTATAACAGGATTGCTGTAACCTCGTCGATTCCACGTGGGAACGGAGAAATTCTGCGAGGCATCGATTCGTGAGTCGAACGTTTTTGATTTTGGAAAGACAGTTATTTTTCAATTCAAGAACATTAATTTCTTCTTTACGTTTATTTCGCTTCAACATGGAACTTGAATCCTTGTGACTCAACAAAGCAATACGGGTTTACTAATCACTCGGTTTATCACAAACCTTAAAAACGAGTAGCAGCAAACTTTTTCGTATATGAAAGCAGGTTGAAACTTTTAGAAAAATATTGGTCCATTTGTGATCGGCATGAGCTCGTGCTCTCGGACTTCTCAACTTCGGACTATGCGAAAAAGGAGTATTTTTCCAGTAGAGGAAGCTTACCTCGAGGCACAAGCGTTCATCACCGAGCAGATGGTTTAATTCCAGTAAGAGCACTGAAGGTGATGACGCTCTTCCTGCTACTTCTGTTGAAGCAAAGCTGGCCAAACTCAACCTACCGAGTTTCTCCGGTAACTACCTGGAGGGTGAGTTTTAAGGACCTGTTTGTGAGCGCCGTAAACAACAATAGAAGCCTTTCGAACGCCACTCGCCTACAGTATTTGAAAAGCTATCAGGTGAGGCGGCCAAACTTGTAAGTAATATATTACGGATGCCAATTTTGTGAGTGCTTGGCAAGCCCTGACTGAGCGGTATGATAATGAAAGAATCATCGTTAACCACTACTTTGACCACCTTCTTTCATTGAAGCCTTTAACCTCAGAGTCGGCCTCTAATTTAAGGCAGCTAGTAGACACTACAGCCGAGACTCGCCGAGCACTGGAAAATCTTAACCGGCCAGTCGCAGAATGGGACGATTGGTTCGTTCATTTAACGGTTAAGAAACTCGATGGCGCACGTAAGGATTGGGAAACTTTCATCGGCGACAAGCGTGACATGCCTTCCTGGAAGGATTTATCCACTTTCCTCACTAGTAGGATGCGCTGGAAGCCGTGGAACCACTGAATTCAATGATCCGCTGCAGTCGAAATTCCTCCCTTAATCCGTACCGGCGAAGTCTTCGGTCCAACGTTGTCAAAGCAAGAGAGGACATATCAAAGACATGCTTATTATGTGGCGAACCTCATTACATAGGGTATTGTAAAACCTTTAAACAAAAAACCCCCTGCAGCGGAAAGAGGAAGCGATCAATCTGTGCAGCAATTGCCTGAAGCACCACTCCTCTGTTCAATGTCCCTCGCCCCATCGTTGCTCCATCTGTAAGAGTCAACACCATACCTTATTACATCACTCCGCCATACCCTCATTCTCCAATCCGCACGTGTTGACTGCCCACTCTGTCATACATTCTCCAAACTTCACCCTATTAGCTACAGCTCTTGTCAAGGTTCAGGGCTCAAATGGAAGGTCGATGGTAAGAACTCTTTTGGATCAGGGGTCCGAGGCCACCTTCATGTCTGAGAACCTGGCTCAACTTCTCCGACTGCCACGTTCCAAGGTCACCGTCCCCATCTCTGGATTGGGAGCCTCCAGTAGCGGGACAGCAAGATCACTGGTTCACGTACAGTTAACGTCAATTTTGAAAGGATACCATACCTCTCTCAAAGCAACAGCTCTGGTGCTTCCTCGTCTCCTCCAAACATTCCGTCCTCGTAGAGTTGATGCTCATGGAGTCATTTGCGAGCTCTGAATTTTTCTGACTGCCAATTCCAGGAATCCTTGAACATACAACTTGTTATAGGAGCTGATTTGTATGGCTATGCCTTATTAGACGGTTTGGGACCTCCAGGGACTCCAGTAGCACAGCAAACCATTTTTGGCTGGGTTCTGTCCGGTACCATCCATGACAGAATTCGTCGCCTCAGGTTCACAATATGCACTGCTCAGTCGACATTTCTCTTTCAAATGATCTCCGCGTTTCTGGGAAATCGAAGAAATTCCTGCCAAGAAACTTCTCACCCCCGAGGAACAATTCTGCGAAGAACACTTCCAAAATACACACTCCAGAGATGAAACTGGAAAATTTCTTGTCTGTCTTCCAAGACGTTCTGATGTCACCCTTGATGAATCCTATACGCAGGCTTACCGATCCTTCCACCGAAATGAGCTTCAACGTCAACGGAATCAACTCCTGAATTCTGCCTACCAAGCTTTCACGAGGACTACATCCGGCTAGGTCATATTACGAAAGAAGCTCCTTCAGCTGAGACTTTCTATTTGCCTCATCATGCCGTGTGGAACAAGGAAGGCGAAAACTCCAAAATCCGTGTGGTCTTCAATGCGTCTGCTAAATCCACGTCGGGCAATTTGAATGACGCCCTCCTTCCCGTCCGAAACTCCAACAGGACTTGAGTCATATCCTACTATGGAGGAAATACTCAGTCGCCTTTTCAGCGGACATCGTAAAAATATTCCGGCAAATTTGGGTGAACCCAAGGACCAACCTCTCCAGTGCATCTTATGGCGAAACTCCTCCTGCGAAGAGTTACAGGAATTCCAGCTGCAGACCGTTACCTATGGTACAACTTGTGCTGTTTCTGGCCATTCGTTGCCTTTTGCAACTGGCTTCAGAAAAGGCATCTCGTTTTCCCAAAGCAACTGACGTCATCCGACAGCAAATGTACGTCGACGATGTACTTGCTGGAGCCGACACCGTGGAAGAAGCACTTGACCTCAAACTCCAACTAGAAGGGCTCCTCCGGGTGGTTTCGAGTTATCCAAATGGTCTTCGAACGTCACAGAACTTGCTCCCAGTTCCGCCTGCAACTATTTTCTGTCGGACGGATTAGTCAAAACCCTCGGCATCCACTGGAATCTTGCGGAAGACATTTTTGGATTTCAGGTCCAACTGGACAATCTTAGCCCCATCACTAAACGGACTATTCTTTCCTGCATCTCCAGACTGTTTGACCCCTTAGGCTGGCTTGCTCCAGTTATGATCGCCGCAAAGTTTTGATTCAAGATATGGAGTGTCAAAGTCGGATGGGACGCCCAGCTGCCTCAGAAGCTGGAACAAAACTGGAAAAGTTACTACCTTAGCCTATCGCAGCTGCAGGAGGTACAAATCCCACGCTGGATCCGAATCCAAGCCCAATCTTCTTGTGAGATTCACGGATTTTGTGATGCTTCCTTCCGTGCTTACGCTGCTTACGCCTTCTACAAAATATTTGTGACCCACTTCAACTCTCTTCGCCTCCCTGTGTCCATGCCTGGACGGATTCTCAAGTCGTCCTTCACTGGATTTACGCTGTTCCGGCGAGATGGAAGTGTTTCGTTGCCAACAGGGTTTCGGAGATCCACCAAACACTGCCTCAAACTGTCTGGCACCATGTCAACACCTCGGACAACCCTGCAGATCCAGCCTCCAGAGGAGTTCCAGCAGCTTCCATAAAAGACAACCTTCTTTGGTGGCATGGCCCTCATTGGTTGTCAAAACCTTCTTCATCATGGCCCTTGTCTATTATTGCACCGTTTTCTCCGGACGCCCTACAGGAGGAAAGTGTTAAGGTGCAGGCCTTTAGCTTAACCACCACCAAACACTGGAATCTTTCGGAGCGTTAATCTAGTCTCACTCGACTCATCCGTGTGACCAGTTGGCTCTTCTTCATTGACAACGCCCGAATTCCAAAGGAGGGTCGTAATCTGGAACACTTTAGGTTCAAGAACTTGAAAGAAGTCGCTGGATCAAGAAAGTCCAGGAGCAGCAGTTCGCTGTAGAGATCGGTTTACTTCGGTCTGGGAAGTCAGTTACAACACGCAGCCCTATTTTTCGACTTTACCCCCTTCTTGATACTAAGGGAATACTACGAGTAGGTAGTCGCCTGAACTCTCCTCTCAGCTACGATGAGAGGCATCCAGTCCTGTCTTCCAAAGCGCATTTTGTGCGACTGTTGGCAGTAGACTGTCATCTACGTACTCTTCACGGCGGACCCCAATTAACGCTCAACCAGTTACACGGCCAATACTGGATTCTTGGCGGCAGGAATCTGATGAGAAAAATCATCCGGACCTGTAACATTTGTTTCCGCTTCTCCCAAAAGCCTTCAGAAGCTCCATTAATGGGCCAACTTCCCACTGCCCGAGTGACTCCTTCGCGCCCATTCCTTCATTCCGGACTCGATTATGCTGGTCCTATCAAACTTCGTCATTCCAAAAGGGTTACGTAGCATTATTCGTCTGCATGGCCACTAAAGCTGTGCACCTGGAGGCCGTAAGCGAATGCTCAACCGCCGCCTTTCTAACCGCTTTCAAGCGTTTCTGCTCCCGAAGAGGAATTCCTGCCACATTGTCAAGTGACCAAGCCACAACTTTCAAAGGTGCCGATGCGGAGCTTCAAAATCTGCTAGCCCACTCCACAAAGGAACATGCAGAACTAGTCGACTCGCTGACCAAAAATGGCACCCAATGGCGCTTCATCCCCTCGCACAGCCCACATTTCGGCGGACTGTGGGAGTCTGGCGTCAGATCAGTCAAAGGTCATCTCCGGAAAATCATTGGGGACACTATCCTGACCTTTGAAGAACTTACCACCGTTCTGGCGGAGATAGAAGCTTTCAATTCTCGCCCACTCACGCAACTCAGTTCATGCCCTCAACACTTTTCACCTCTAACCCCTAGCCACTTTCTCACAGGCTCTCCTTGACAGTCATCCCTGAACCATCCTTATCCACTCTGAATGTCAACCGATTGACCAGGTGACAACTTCTCCGCCGAATGTCAGAAGAATTTTGGCATCGATGGTCCAAAGAATACATCCACCAGCTACAGTTAAGACAGAAATGGGCCACTACCACCGTCAACCTCGAGCCAGGCGATATGGTCCTTATTAGGGAAGACAAACTACCTCCATTCCAGTGGCATTTAGGCCGTATTCTCCAGACCCATCCCGGAGACGACGGGGTGGTCCGAGTCGTGACGGTCCGAACAGCCTCAACTTTCAAGCGTCCAGCAACCAAACTCAGCAAGCTCCCTACACAGTAAACCAAGTTGAACAATGAAGTGATTCTTTCGTCACGGATGAGGCGGGCGGAATGTTTAAAACCAACTAAATTAAATTACTAAATGGCTATTCGCGAACTTGAATACGCCCCTGCCGTCAATCAGCTGAGCAGCCGGCCGTCATTGCAGGTCTAGGCAGTAATATTGAGGAAATTCAGTATTGCATTGCTGTATTGTTGTTTTCTCAGTGTGCAAAAATATAGTGCTAATTTTAACAAGTTTTCTGCCCCTTTTTTTTCTTTCCCTTTATCGTTAACCCTTTCCCATGCACAAGTATATCAACAGAACCTATAAATGTCCACTTAATGACAGACTATGGCTAAAAATTACACATATGATATCCAATATTTTTCATTTTCATTAATTCACTTTGATGGTGGCTTTTAATCACTTTAGTGATTATACAAACACAACTAAAATCCATAAAAGTCCACTTCTAGCTAAAATAAATGAGATAAATTAATATTCCTCTTTTAAATGTAACAAAACCATTATTTAAACCAGTGATTCTCAACCTGGGCGATATCGCCCAAGGCAAGGATCGAAAACTTACAGTGGGCGATAATTTGGCTATACGCTTTTGGGGGCGATGGTCATTTGCGTGGGCAAAATCATTTTGAATACCCGATTTAATAAGTGCTGATCCTACTAATGCCCTTCGCACATTCAAGAAATATTAATAGATTTGCAGGCAAATGTAGAAGCGAAACATTCATTTGAACATAGTACTTTAGAAGAATTTTGGATAAAAATTAGCAGTACTAACACATTTCAGAGACTATGGATAGAAATAATACTATTAATCATGGCATTTCCAACGTTATACCTAGTGGAAAGGGGTTTTAGTGCGGTTTCTCAAATGCTGACTAAGCAAAGAAATCGCCTCAACATTTGCCAACAAGGGGATTTACAATTATATCTGTCAAAATTAGAACCCAATATTATTAAACTTTGTCAAGATCACCACCCTCAAGGTTCTAAAATTTCATTTAGTTTATTATTTCTTTGTTATGTTAAAATTAAAACACATTACTTCATGTATCTTAGTTCTTTTGTAAATTAAATTAAATTTCTAACTAATAAATGTTATTCTACTATTGTTCCTTTCAAAATTCTTTGGATATATCTTACTAACGCCTAATCTAAGCCAAATTTACCTTATAATAGGGATTATCGTACAATTTTTATCTGTTAAAATTTATAGGGGGCTAATTAAGGCGGGTCTTACAAAGGGGCGTTTGGTCCAAAAAGGGTTGAGAAACACTGATTTAAACCATTATTTAAAAAAAGAATAAACCTAAGAAAATAAACAATGATTCTTTAAAGTAATTAAATTTTACTTACACCATCTAATAAAACAGTTGGTACAAAGGACAATTTAGGACTTAAGGCATCAGTAAATAGCCCAAATTCTTTTAAAAGAATATTTCCTCTTTCAGAAACGCTACACTCTAATATTGACTTCCAGATCAGTTCCTTTGCACATTTCTCCAATCAGCTCAGGTATCATATTATCCGAGATCATGCAAGAGATAAATTTTAGCAATAAACTAGAATCTGAAATTTTTGTTATAGCACATGCATGAATTTTGTTTGCTAAGCATTCTATTGGGCCATGCTGACAAGAAAATAAAAGACTTCCATTATTTGCTCGGTCAGTCTGAAAAATTCAGTTCAATTTTATTTGAATGCACATACAGATAAAGTTTACAAATGTATATTTTATGCCTCATCAGGCACGCAGAATGGCTTTATTTACCTTAGCTTTGCCATAAGGTACCAGAGATATATTAATAAGTCTGGGCGCCTTAAGAACAGCTGGAAGAAGTTGTTTAAAAGAAGTTTTTCGAGTCTGGACACAAAGCTTCATAAAAACCGTCACAAAAACAGGTGTACCGCCGCTTGATGATGCAAGGCCCTTATCAATATTATTCTTCTTATCGAAACCACAAAATCAAAAAGAAAGCATTTAAGTTATCAAAACTTAGTTGTCAACCAAAGGACAGCGAAAAAATTATTTACCTTTAGAGTTTGTAACCACGGAAGATATGTTATGGCTTGCCAAATTACAATAAGAGCTATTATGAACAGTAGTATTCTAAATCGGTAATTTTTTGAAGCATTCATAACGCACTATTCTCCCAATTAGGAAATATAATAAATATAATAAAAGATAAACCGAAGAATCATTTTATTTGTGACCCGTCATCAAAGAATGTTTTTCTAGTACCACGACTTTTAAATGCATAATTTTGATTAACGGTTTTATATTATTTGGAAGGTTTTAATGGTTTTACAATGAGCAGCCCTAAAGTAAACGAAACAAATAAAAATGTAAGTTAAGTTTTGTATGTACTAGAAAATATTTGACTTCTATAAATTATGACTTTAGTGCGTACATTTTTCCTTTGACTCTAATATTGTTTATGATTGATTGCGCCTCGCCCCATGTTTTTAATTTTTGTTTATTAAACAAATTAGTGCCTTCCTCACAACTTTCCTGTCATAGATTACAGAAAAAATTGTGATGTACTTTCTCCAGCAATTTCTAATTTTTTTCTAGCTTAACTCTAGAAATCATTTAATATATATTCCTTAAATATTTTAATTAAGAAATAATTTTCATTTTCTCTTCAGCCTCCTGAGATCAGTGATTTTCAAATAATAAAACCAATAAGTCGTGGAGCATTTGGAAAGGTGTTTTTAGGCTATAAGAAAACCAATCCAGAACAAATATATGCAATAAAAGTGATGAAAAAATCAGAAATGGTAAACAAAAATATGGTTGGTCAAGTAAATAATGAAAGGAATGCTTTAGCCTTATTAAGAAGTCCATTCTGTGTTCAATTATTTTATTCCTTACAATCGATCCATTCAGTCTATCTAGTGATGGAGTATATGGTTGGTGGAGATTTAAAGTCATTATTAAGTGTTTATGGATATTTTGATGAACAAATGGCAGTGTTCTATACAGCAGAAATCACATTGGCATTACATCTGCACAATCATGGAATCATTCATAGAGATTTAAAAACAACATGTTACTATCTTCAAAGGGCCATGTTAAGCTGACAGATTTTGGATTAAGAAAATCAAAGAGAGATATTGAAATATCTGACTTAGTAAATTGCACACCACATGTTGGAAATTGTACAAGAACACCAGGGCAACTTTTGTCTCTTACTTCTCACCTTTCTTTTGTAAGTATTATTAATTTTTTTTTCCATTTAATATAAACAATTAATGAATTAAGCTTGTATTGTTGATAATATGAGTATATTGTTTTAACTATTAATCTAGGCCAAAACATCTATTTTAAGGATACCAGCAGTGGATGTTTGTACCAAAAGTAACCAAAAGTTTAAACAGAAGGAAGAGACAGCTTTTATCATTACAATAATTTGGCATGGTGCAGTAGTAAAAACAATACCAACATTACTGATAATAGCAATAAAAATGTCAAAAACTCCTAAAACTATATTCATACTTAAATTATAAGTAATTTTTGAAGTAGCCCCAAAAATTTTGGTGATAAAACCATTTTCCAACAAATTTGATAAATATTTTTAGATTTGTTTCTCTTTTTCTTAAAGGATCCTGTAATGCTTCTTCTCCTGGCAGCTCTTCAACATCTATTAGTAGTACACCTGTAACAGGTGCAAGTAGAGATCTTATCATTGGGGACAGAGCCAGTGAGTTTTCAGGTTTCATACAAACATAGCTCCTGACTTCAAACTGAACAACAAGGGCAGTTTGAGCTCTTCTAGTTCTATAGCTGTCATTGTACATTAATAAAGTTAAATGAATTAATGGATCTTGATGACCAGGGAAGCTGATGGATGTTTAATCTAATTAAAATAAAATTGGAATTATTAATTATTCATTGCATTGAAATTTCAGATATCAAAAATGTTTCAACAAAGTCTGTGAAAGGTTACAACTCATCAAAAAAAAAAGATAATTCCAATGGGTCTTTAAAGAATCATTTGATTTCAGTACAAGATTTAAAGTGACTGTTTGGAGTAATGATCTGAATAACAGTCATTTATCAGGCATTGTGCCTTTTCAGACAGCAGAAAACAGTTTTTACAGGTTTGTATTTGTAGTTGGAGTTATAATATGAAAAAAGATTTTGTTTTTGCAAAATTTTATAGCTTTTTAAGTTTAATGCTTACCATTTATTTATATTATAAAAAATTTACCTTTTAGTATTCTGGCGCTTTGGTGACAAAAGACTTATTAGTTCTAAGTCCCTTTTCAATATTTTCTCCCAATATTCATTGGGACCACATCAAATATTGTGAATGATAATTTGAAAAAATAAATGTTTAGGTCAAACGAAGAAAGTGAAGGGTCAGGTTCATACCATACTTTGAAAGCCACTGTGAAAATTCAGTTGATGGAAGAGAAAATGAGTGCAAACAACTTGTCTCAGTAACTGTCAAATGACTTCGCCATTGAGCAGGTGAGCATTTTAAAATTCATATGTGTATATGTAATTCGAGAATAGTATAATACTATTATGATATGTATAAAAGAATTTTCCACACCTTATTCTTACCGTTTTTACCTATATATGGTATCCATGTCTAACAAATTAACAAAGGACAACAAATATTTTGTTTAAGGTCGGATCAAAGTTTCATAAAGACCTGATTTAATTCGATCATTAAAAAGAAAACGAAGTCTAATGGAAATTTTAACTCCTACGCCAGAAAACTTAGAAAATTACACCAAACTAAAATGACATCGAAGTCCAGGAGCAAAATGCGCCCCACCGGACACAAGAAATCAACTTATTAGAACTTAATTCGCCCAAGCCCATCAGTCCCGAGACCACCACAGGTGGAAATAGCCCTCTGAGAGGTGTTCTTAAAACAAGGTTGGTTTTCTATTTTTTTCTTTTACTCAAAACTTTTGTATGTCGTCACCTCCTAATGAAACTACAAAATGTCAAATTTCTGAATCGTGAGCTAACCTTCCTCCGAGGTAAATGTTTTGGCCCGGGAATAGAAAGTAAAGGAAAATATAAACAATGAACTTAAAGGAGAAGAATAACCCCTAATGAATTTAAAACAGCACTAACTACAACTGTTTTCTTTTATTTATTTATTTTTAGATCTCAATCTTTAGAAAATGTTAATCTTCAGTGTTATTTTTCCACCCCAGTTTCAACTGGAAGGTTAAAAAAGGAAGATTCACAAAAAATTAAATCAACTAGATTCACATTACCAGAAGTTTCCGAAAATAAATGTAAATTTAACATACATATGGTAAGAATTTCCGGCCTTTAAGACCACTTTGACATGAAATTAAAATTATGTTTAATCATCAAGTTTAATCGTATTAAGTTTCTAGTTGTTAAAAAAATTATGAAACACTTTTACTCGTCAAAAGAACATTTTCTCTAGGCCATCACTAACGAATATGGAAAGCCAACTTACATAGTTCCCACCTATATCGTCCACACGTTTTGTTAACATATTGTCATATTGCTTCAAATTTGATGCAACCCTAGGAAAGTTGGCATCGAGAGCAAGAATCGAAAATCATAATTTAATTACTTTTAAATTGATCTGAAGAGCGTGATTTTTCATATGTTTTCTTTGCATCATTGGTAGATGTGTTCACCATTATTGGGGTGGCTTCATATTTGGAAAATTAGTAACATGTATCGGTCTTACAAATACTCAGTAGTCATTTATCTTTTTAACGAGTTGTTAGTCAGTTAAAACAAAACTTGTTTTTCCTCTTGAGGATGAACCACCCGTTAGTCCTATTTCAACGCCTTTGACACACACTCATGCCTTGTACAGAACTCCAAAATCTGTGAGGAGGGGAAAAGCTGCAAGTGATCATCGTATTTTAGGTACTCCAGACTACTTAGCTCCTGAACTACTGCAAAAAGATCGCGGTGGTAGTAAAAGAATTATCGTCGCTGAAAGAGTGTTGAATATCACGAAATTCTCGTAAATCATCTCAAAGGATCAATTGGATTTTAGGTGTGTGCTTATTCGAGTTCATGACTGGAATTCCTCCATTTAATGACGAAAACACCAGTCAGTGTTCAATAATTTTGAACAGGGATATTCCCTGGCCTGAAGGCGATGAACAACTTTCAAGCGAAGCCCATGAAGCTATTGATGCTTTGCTGACTTGATCCAGCCAAAGACCCTCGGGATCTTCAGTCACTCAAATGAAAATTTTTTCTCACATAAATTGGGAAAAGTTGTTGGAAGCGGAAGCACCATTTGTACCTCAACCAGACGATGCAACAGATACGGCTTATTTTCATGTAATACCAAATTTTTGGAGATGATGAAAGTGTTTCATTAAGATTTTTCTTCAGTAGAAAGGCTGAAGGATTTAAAGGGCTTTAATTTTGTATTTTTGAATCAACCTTGTGCATTTTGATAAACGCAGAAGTTAATTACATTCTGAACTAAAATTATTGGATTTAATGACGAAAAGAACTACTTTTACTTTCAGCCCGCAATATCTTGCAACATCTAAACGTGTCCAGTTGTGAAATATAAGTTTCCAGCAAACTATAACGAACAATTGACCGAAAGCAAATCAGTGATTACAGGAATACGTCATGAAGGCTTGAAAAGCGAATTTGGCTTATTTTTAATAAAAATGTTCACAATAAAATACATATTTAAAAATATAAATATTTATACATGCCCTATTGTCGTTTAGATCAACATATTATAGTTGGTATGTAATAATGATTATGACCTGAAACTCAATACAATCAAAATGTATTACTCAAATGGATCAATATAAATAATTGTCTTCAAGACTTATAACTAAGTAAAATAAATAGTTGAATAAATTCCAATTGGATTATTAGTTAGTACTATTTACTGGGCTTATTCCTTTATAAACCAGAAATAACATAATCGTAACCTGCAGGGCAATCCAAAATCTCCTAAAAGCTCTGCACACTCACTACCTCACTAATACGCCTTTATATACTGGCAGGTCGGTTCTCTTTCGGTCTTTTCAATTATGGCGTAAGGCTTTGATATAACCGCCAGACTGGCCAAAAGTACTGGTTCAGAAGTTAATTTCTTCCCAATGAGGCAAAATTTTGGATCCAGAAGCAATCTCGGCTTTGAAGGTTTGAATGAACGTGAGGTGCGTGCGCTGATCTACTTAGAGCTGCATTTAGGAACTTTCTTATGAGGAACTCATTCAGCTTTCAAGTCCAGCATTTGATAAAGAGACAGAGCCTGTTGTATCCAAACAGTTAAGATCAAAATTTGTCGAAGATTTTTGCACAACAAGGAATAAAACACCTCCTTAAAACGATCTCGTCGAACGTAGCGCAAAGTTTCTGAGAAAATAACTGATTTGATATTAGCTGTTAAACCACTGAAAAAAATATCAGTAGAAGGCAGACCAACAATGTTGGACGATTTTTGGAGCCAGGCCACATCCTTACCAGCGAAAAATGATTTACGATATGTGATCTGCAGGTTACCATTTATTCAACGTCTTCATATTAAAAGCCATTTTAAAAATTATGTATTTATTCTTACACAAATTTAGTCAACATGACGTTTTTATTTTGTTTATAGATCATTGTTGGCTTTTGGAGTCCGTTTTATTTTATGTACAAATCTATGTATTTTTCATTTGCGAGATGAAATGCATTTTGAATGATAAACCATGTTACATTTAAACAAATTTGGAACCAATCTCATTGAATTTATATGAATTTGCGTTAAAGTTATATTCGTTATATTTTGTTTTTATTTTTGCGATGCACAAGTTTTGGAACGTATCTAGGCCGTAAAGTGAGGAAATTTTGAGATACGAATTTAAATCGTATTGTGATCATCATCGTATGTTAAAAATCGTATCTCAAAGTAATTTTAACATTTTAAATAATGTTATATATATTAATGCAAAAGCGAAGATATGAAACTAATCCAAAACAGAGTTAAATCACATATACTATATAACTTATCTATAAATAAATTAGTAATAACAATACATGTTTATTAATTTATTTATAAATATATTTAATAACTCACAATGTTTATTAATCATCACTTTTTGTTCTCACTTTCCTGACCTTCACTACCATGAGACCTTCCACAAGGTAAAGTCTGTTTCTGCTTTTTAAAAATGTTAAGAAAAAGCGACACCTATCATAAAATAAAGTACTCTCTCTCAGACAATTTCTCTGGTGTGTTTTCCACAAAATCAGGCACTTCCTGCCACTTACCAAGGATATCACTACATTTCACGTGAAATAAGTTTCTCCTCCAACTCGACCTACTCCTCACTGCTGAGTTTCATCATTACCCAGACAAACAAAGCGAATTACACGTTGTGGCGGCCATACAGAGGACTCTGGTTTCAACAACCAAATAGATCGAGGAAAGCTGAACAAACGCTCTGCCATTTACTTTGCAATCTGTACAAGACAACGTAGTAATGACACCAAATTGAATCTGATTAAGTTAGATTAACATTTAAGATTTGTTGTACATATTTTCTGGATTTTAATAAGTAAATCATATTTAAATGAACAGAGTTGGCTGCCTCTGCTATCAAAAACTAAGTTATTTACAAATTTAATTTTACTACCAACGAACAACAACGACATCGAAAACAAAAGCTGCAGGAACCTGAGGAAGTGCATGAGTTTCTCCGGGAAAATATCTAAAACGGATCTCCTGTGAGCCAAACTGAGGAAAACAACTTTGAAAATTCGCATACAACCGACTCAACGAATAAGGAAAA